>OY804600.1:56682839-56892759 GCA_963680895.1 Fragum sueziense | reverse complement strand
CCAATGGGAGAAAAAAGAAAACATTTCTTATGCTACCCAGCAAAGGTCAAATAGATATTTCATTTTGAAAACAAAGTGAGTGGAAAACACATTTGATAAAGAAAACAATCTTAGATAGAGCGTAACGTTTCTGCCCTAGTCAGTCTATGCGGATTACACAGGCTGGAGCTGAAGCTTTTAGCACCTGTCCAAATACGAACAAACTAAATTGGATGGCTGCTGAGAGGGCCCGTAAACTCTCAGGAACTTTCTTTCTTTCGGCTTCTTGCAGCTTCAGTCTTTCTTTTGATGGACAATTAATAACAGAAATTGTTACAGGTGTACCTGACTGTATCAAAACTATCATTAAGTAATTATAGTATAGTAGTTTTGGAGCTAACAGAGCCCAGCAAACATACCTATATGGGGCCGATGTCGGTCCGATATCGGCTATAAAACGGAATATTGGCTCCTTTTGCCGTTATCGGACCGATGTGAGGTTGATATCAGATTGAAATCTGAATAATTTACTTTTTCTCTGAGAGCGGACCCATGTCGAGCTGATATCAGGTCGATCATAAATATCGGGCGGATAGCGTTTGGTCCGACATCGGGCCGACATTTCTGGAAATATCGGGCCGATCTGAAATGTTTGCTGGGAGGGTATTTAGGCTGAAGGGAAAAAAGCTGGTATGGTATGCTGGTATGCTGGGATGTCAAACGAGGTCTAGATTGGGAAATAGAAAGGGTTAAATGCAAAGAATCGGATGATTTATATGCAGATTACAACATTTAGTCTCATCGCCATATATAAAAGGAATTAAAGTAATCTCCTTTGCAGTTATCTTCCCTGAATTAGGATTAGACTTTGAAGATTTGTTGTAGACGTGTTGCTGTCAAGATTGTATGTAACTTTTTAAATAGATTTTTATTTCAAAATGTAAACACAGTTTCGATAATGTTTTGAGATCGTTAGTTGTTTATTGAAAACTAAAAAAATAAAAAAAAATAATATCAGAAACATATTTTGCAAACGTCGCATCCATTCGTCAGAACCCGGCTGATTTCCATAAGCCCGACAACCCCGAGTATTGGTACGTGTCACGTACCATCATTACGTGATTTTCGTTCTGGCAGGGATTTAGTACCTCTGACGTAATTGCTGTTTGGAGGTTGGAATTAAACAAAGCAGTCTAAAATGCTGGCTGTTTTCAACTGCTCAACTTGTGTATGATGGATGATACATATAAATCGTCCAAAGAATACAGAAACATTAATCTAATTAGAGTAAATAAAGTTTACTGATCAATGCAAGAAGATAACATGCAGTGAATTGGGTGAGACTTCGTGTTGAAGTACTTTATAGAAATTGTTTGGGAAAACATTGCGACAAAACAAGAAAATTCTGATGACTAGCATTTCCTATTTTAACGCCAATATTTTTCTGTGGCTTTTTGATCACACAACCTTTCTTTATCAACGATTCTTTTCTTGTCTTCGGACCCATCAATTTTGACAACAATGACGCGTTTTTCTTTGTGGTTCCAAGGGTTCATAATGACCACGTCGCTGCTTTTTCAACGAAAACCTCGCAACTGCAACTTAAAACAAGCTGCAGTTACCAGGTTTTCGTTGAAAAGCAACGATATATTGTAATTTCCTCCGGAGAGGATTATTAAATAAATCATCAAAGATGTTAAAAGGCGATTTTGTGAAATAAGAATCACATTAAGATATTCTCATCAGATAATTTGGTGTAATCTTTTGTAATATTTCCATGGAAAGGGCAACAAACTGGGCTACAAACTCTCGAGAGGGAAATCAAAGTTTGATAACCCAATAAATAATTTAGCCAGGATCTGAATGAAGGGCCCTTACAGCATTTGAGGCATTCATGTTTCCAAATGAGTCCACGCCTAGCTTCTGTTTGAATATGAGCAACTCTGCATCGTAATAGCTGATACCTACATGTCATTAAGAAGCCACCAGAGATAGTAAGATTTGAAAAGAAATGAGATCGACACGGGGCCTGATCAGACTGTTTGTACACGTAGGAAGACCTTGGTCCATAATGTTTTCAATTGCCATAAAGGACCATTTTCAAGATCCCGGTTCAATTCAGATTATGGCCGCTAACAATGATTATTGTAAACAGTATGCTGGTCTGATAATTTCTGAGTAAATGTTTACTTTGGTGAAATATATCTGTTACGTGCGGGTAATACATTTATGGAGCATGATCTGGAAAATTATCCCTTAAGGCAGTTTAAGGTATTTGAGACCAACATGGTTCTAGATCAGCCTGCGTATACACGCAGTCTGATCAAGAATCATGTTGTTCTCTAATAAGTTCTACATGACCTGTATCAATCGTGAGAGATTGGTATTGGTCCCGATTAGACTCACCGTCGATAAGTATGCTGATCTTGAAACGTGTTTTTCTCAAATGCTACATGTGACCTTTTTTCAGATCATGACTAATTTCTTTTCTTATATCGTTTCCAGAGAATTCATTAGGATACGACAATAACAAACTGTCCCATTTATAAGATTGTATTACATTCAACCATATAATAATTGGATAGTTAGTCAAAGATGTAATAACACAATGAAGTATTTGACGAAAGGATGAGTGTCAATAAGGCCCTTTCCGTGACCCAACCCGATTTTCTTCATTTTCGCCACACACTAACATATTGACCTTATGTAGGCAAAGTATCAACTTGAACGGAGCCTTGGTTTGGAAGATATATTAAATGAAAGTGGGTGGGGTAAGTCACCCACTATGCCATTAGATGGTAATCAATTTCTTGTACAGTTTTACTGACAATCTATAACTTGAAACTTGCTGATGCAGTGAAATATATGTGTATTGCACTTTGATTACATGTTGTTGTTTATTCCATTGGATGACATGGACAGGAGAAAAGGGGCGTTAAACATGTTTATGAATTTTTAGGATTTTTGGATGGGTCAACTTTACGAAAAACCACAACAGGCTTTTATTTCTTATTGTATTTGATTTATCTTTTTGGTGGTGAATGAAGATATATTACCGTAATTTTTAATATGAACATTTTCAAAATAGCTTTTTTAATTTCTGGATTACTTGCCCTTGATTCCTTGATAAAAATGCCAAAAAATATAATAAGTACCATTTCGTTTCTGAACCAAACATTTCTGTATAAATCACCATAGAACCCCACCAGGAGGACGATATGAGCCTTGTGTACACAAAAACATCAGATAAAGAGGTTGCAATCGTTATCTTAGGTGAGTGGGTGGGGTGATATACTCCAAAATTACGCATGAAACAGACATGAATTTTTCATAGTCCGAATTGCTTGCATATCATCTTAAATTGATTGTAGCGTTGTTATTAGCTCATCTGAGCACAAAATGTCTAAGTTGAGCTTTTTCAATCGCTTTTTATTCGTCGTCTGTCTGTCTATCTGCCCATCTGTCTATTCTTGATTTGGTTTTTACACTCTAGCATCCGCAAATATGAGCCAATCTTGACCAAACTTTATCAAAACAAGAATGGCCATAAGTCCTCTTAGGAGTTCGAATATGGGCCGGATCCAAATAAAAACTCCAGAGTTATCTGCCCTTGCACATCAAAATTAGTTAGTTTTGACATTGTTTCCCCTCTATCATCTACAATTATCGACCAGTCAAGATGAAAATTAGAAACAAGGTTGGTTACTATATGAGCTATAATGAATTTTAATTTCTGTCTGATCGAAAAAGTAAATTGCGAGTTATGTGCCCTTGAATTTGAAAAAAATGCTGTTTTCAACTTTTTTTACCCAAACAAACACAAATACGGACCAATCAAGACAAATCTTCGACACAATGTTGGTCACTATAAGATCTTGAATGAGTTCAAATTGCAGCAGATTCGGACAATCATTTGCGAAGTTAACGGCCCTTGAATTTGGCAAAATTGCCGTTTTCGACTTTGTTTCATCATTAAAACCACAAATATAGACCAATCAAAATGAAACTTTGTCACAGTGTTTGTGACTATAAGAACTTGAGAAGTGTTAATTTCAACATAATAAGGGTAAGACTTGCTAAGTTATCTGCCCTTGTATTCGACAAAATAAGATTGAAAACAAAGTCGAAAATGGTAACTTTCTCATCCGATCAGATTGAAAATCGATGTCATTCGAGCACATATGGTACCTAATATTGTGACTAATTTTCATCTTGATTGGACAATAATTGTAGAGGCTATAGTAGAAACAATGTCAAAACTAGCTATTTTTAACCTGCAAAGGCAGACAACTCTGGACCTTTTTGTTTGATTCGGTCTATAATCGAACTCCTAAGAGAACTTATGACTATACTTGTTTTGATAAAGTTTGGTCAAGATTGGCTTATATTTGCGGATTCTAGAGTGTAAAGACCAAATTAAGAACAGACAGATGGGCAAATAGACAGAGATACAGCAAACAAAAAACGATTGAAATAGCCCAACTTGAGCATTTTGTGCTCAGATGAACTACTAACAACGTTACCACACATTTAGGATACAATACAAGCAATTCTAACTATGAAAAATTCCTGTCTGTTTCATGCGTAATTTTAGAGTATATTACCCCACCCACTCTGCTAAGATAACAATTGCAACCTCTTTATCTGATGTTTTTGTGTACACAAGGCTCATATCGTCCTCATATTGGTATTTTATGGTGATTCATACAGAAATGTTTGGTTCAGAAACGAGATAGTACTTCTTATAATATTTGGCATTTTTATCAAGAAATCAAGGGCGAGTAATTCAGAAATTAAAAAAGCTATATTGAAAATTTTCATATTACAAATTATGGTAATATATCTTCATTCACCACCAAAAAGATAAATCAAATAAAAACAGAAATAAAAGCCTGTTGTGGTTTTTCGCAAAGTTGGCCCATCCAAAAATCTTAAAAATTCATAAACATGTTTAATGCCCCTTTTCTCCTGTACATGGCATCCAGTAGAATAAACAACAACATGTATTCAAAGTGCAGTACACATATATTTCACTGCATCAGCAAGTTTCAAGTTATGAATTGTTTGTAAAACTGTATAAGAAATTGATTATCATCTAATGGCATAGTGGGTAACTTATCCCACCCACTTTCATTTAATATATCTTCCAAACCAAGGCTCCGTTCAAGTTGATACTTTGCCTACATAAGGTCATTATGTTAGTGGTCATGTGGGGCGAAAATGAAGAAAATCGGATTGGGTCACGGAAAGGGCCTTATTGACACTCATCCTTTTAGAAATAGCAAAAATGATATCCACAAGTATGTGAATCATAAGTTATTGTTCTTCAAAGGATACTTTAAAGAGGTATCCTTTCACAAAAAAGCCATTGTTTGAATTCCCTAGTAAAAGACAGATAGGAAAGCATTGTGGCAAAGGAAAAAGCATTGATAATCAGTATTTCTTTTCCTATCACTTTCATATTTTCTGTACTTTATTCTTCACAACTCCTTTCTTTATCAACATCCATATATCGTCGGTGTAAATACAAATCTTCGTATGTCGGTTCGTGCGATTTTCAAAGTACAAACTTGTGTGCCCAGTTTTTAGACAATTATCGCACGTTTCGAGATATTTTACTGATAAGTTTTAATGACACATCTTTTAAGAAAAATATGTCCAAATTTCAAGTAAAACATTTCAGTTTGTGTAAAGTTATCAAAAGAAATTCCCCTCCCCTTTACAATTTTCCAAAAACGAGATACGAGAATTTGCATTTACAACGACGATATGTCCTCCTTGAATTCTCACCAATTTGGAATGGATTACATTATTACATTACATAGTTTTATATTGACGGAAGAATCTATCATAAGCATTAATTTAGGCAGACTGACAAATCACATCGTTTCAGCAGTAGATTTCATCACAGTTGCTACAATATTGCAGACTCGATATGAATCTTTCGTCGCCAATGCATTAATGCACACCAATAAATAACCAGGATATTATGCCCTAGATAATATTCTTACTTCATACGAAACGAAATCTACTGTCCTATCTGTCCTAAAACGAGCGCTCTATCGAAAAGTCTGAAGAAAAAAAATGTTTTTTGTTTATTTTTTACTTTTTTTTTGTTTATTTTTTTTCCAAAACAGTTAAACTGCCGATCCTATATATCAATCTTCTATCTTCAATGCAGAAACTTTCCAAAAAGAACAGAGGAAAATGGAAGAAAATACTGACAATTAGCACCAACTCTTTTTCCTGTGTAGATTCCAATGTGGAGACGTACGCAATGACTTCAACACTTCACAAACAAGACCTGGATTTGAATTCCAGAAAAAGGAAATGCTTGGGAAAACATGGGAAAGTATAGAGACAAAAGAAGAAAAAATCTAATCACCGGCATTTTCTCAATTTTGCCTCAATATTTTCCCTGCTATATAACCATATAAAACAAATTATTCCATGTTGACGCATGCATCATCTTTTCTGATGTGAAGGACTCTAATATTTTGCAGTTTGGGTAAGGATTAAAGCATCTATGGAATCAAAGTCTGAGGGGTCGTTTCTTCCTCCGGTAAACTGGGGACGAATTAAATGCAGTGTAAAGTCTGGTAGAGTTCATCAATCTAGTGTAACCCTTTCCCAAACAATGTCATACATTTCTGTTTTACACTGAGCTCAAAACGACGAGAAACACTTCAATGGCTACTTATAAAGTTTTGATCAAATTAAGGTAGAATACCCGCAATGTGACCATTTAGGGATTCATAAAACATCGGATTTTTTCGAGCGACGTTGTTACATATCCGAAGTTATTCGGGCGCGGTTGTTAACATTCGGCGGTGGAAACTTTCCACCGCCGAATGTTTACGACCGCCCCCGAATAATTCCGACGTCGCGTGAATCTCCTTAGGCTGGACTTCCTTAAACATTACGAAGATATTACGCTTTGGTCAAAGATTCTAATGCTGGTTACCATCACTTGTTTTTCAACCACTAAACAGAAGTGTACAAAAGGGTCCCTTGTGGTAGTTCAGACCATATACACAGTGTCTAATTAAGATACGTGTTGCTCTCTAAAAACTCCTTCATGACATGTAACGAATGCGAGAGACCAACATCAATTCTGACCAGACTGCAAAAATTAGTCATTGTCTGATCTAGAAACATAACAGTTTAAAATGCTGTGATCATTTATTAAGAGTGTTATTTTTTACTATCCCGGCTCATGTATGGAAAGCTTCAGTGAATGGGTGCATTAGTCAGTGAATGGTATGGAAATAACTTCAAAAAGCCTGGTCTGGATATTGTTTCTGTATGGCTTAAGTTGTCAACATGGGTCCAGATGAAGCTTTACATTCGCACAATCTGATCAAGGCATATTTTGCTCTCAATCAGGAGAAAAAAGGGTCATGATCAGACTGCATAAAATTTACGTACTGATATACTACAACTTGTAGGCTCCCTTTTTCTAGATCATGTCTCAAATGAATAAAATCAGTGTAAAGAATGATGCCGATTATCAATCTTCCATATGAAGTCCGCCTGTTTAATTATTCCCTGTAGATAATTTGTTGGCGAGTCGTGCAGACAGACGGAATAATTCTGTCATATTAGCACTTTCAATCTCTGTTAAATGTGGTGACGCGAAGGAATTGATCAATGAGATGATAAGTACATATACAGTATTTATTGTAGAAGTGCTGGAATCCAACCGCCAGTCAAAATCAAACAGACTTAATCACATATTATTTCTGTCAACCAATTCAATTGTCCTTTTTACCACGTCCACATTGTAAACGGTTCATACAGTCATCAGTTTAGATTAATTCTGAAGCAATGAACACGAGCCTATGTCACTGTCAATGTGCAATGTGTACGCACCCAATTCATTCTTATTCTGAACTTTTCTAAATGCAAGTTAATTCGATTTGAAGCAGAAAAAGACGGAAAATATCAGAAATTAGCTGGTTATGGTATCCGTCATATATGAATAGAATTAATGAAGACTTTCTGCAATTGTTGTGGCATGTGATTCCCTGCCTTGGATATTTCTAATTTATTCCAGTTTCATGCAATAATTGTAGACAGTCTGATATCATCTTAACCGAAGATTTGAATCTTATTTCAAAAGACATCCCTATTTAAATTTCTTTATCAAAGATAAATCGAGAGACAGAGGATGTCTTCAAGTCGGATAAGACTACTCGTATGAATGCTGTTGGGATCTTATCCTACCAGAATACTAGAACATAGACACGTACTAACCGGCGTTTAGAGTAAAAGTCATCAGGAGATAATGCCTCAAGCCAGATGAGGATTTAATTTACCTTTTCTTAAATGTAAAACTATATAAAGTTTGAATTGAAAACGGCGCATGCAGAAGACAACGATAAAATGGTTGAACTCAAGGCTAAAATTTGTGAAAGATAGAAAGAAGAACATATTGAGCCTAAAGAAGAACCTATTGGTCATCAGCATTTTCTGCTATTGATTTTATGGTTTCTCCAAGTAGAAACTTTAAAAAAAACTGGCATTGTTTAGGAAAGGGATAAATGCACTGTAAGTCCCAGCGAAGATTATCAATCAACTTTGAAAGCCATCTAATTGATTATAGTGAATATTATGAGACAGCCTGACAATTAATGTCGTCTTGTAGATCAAACTGATCAATATTTACATCAACATGTGGAGATGATTCCGGAATCTCTGGCGATCTTAAACAAGAGGGTCATTGGCCCTGAAGCGCTCACCTGACAGGCCCATAGGAAGCAAATTCATATGGGGGGGGGGCTATAGACTCTATCCTAAATATTGGGGGTGGGGGCTAATTGGGATTTCCCCAAAATTTTAAGTGTAAAATTAAGAAAAATTGGCATTTTTGGCCAACTTTGGAAGGGTTTAGCCCCCCTAGCCCCCCTGTTCCTACGGGCCTGCCTGACATAATAGCTTTCTGTATATGGTGTGTCTGAGCCTCCAAAATGATCACATTTTACTAAGATTTGTGGCCTGTATAAGATAATCATTCTGACAAATTTTCAGCTTGATTGGGCAAAAAAAATCCCCAAGACTGGACCCCATGACCTAGTTTAGGACCCCAGATGACCAAATTTTGAAATTGTCCGAGATTTTATCAAGATAATTATTCTGACTAGGCTGATTGGGCATAAAATGTAGCCTCTAGAGTGCAAATAAGGTTTTTTTCAAAGTTGACCTAGTGACCTAGTTTTTGACCCCAGATGACCCAATTTCAATCTTTTTGTACATTTCATCAAGACAATTATTATCAGCTAATTTCAGGTTGATTGGGCAAAAAATGGGCTTCTAGGAGTACAAACCAGGTTTGAACCTGTGACCTAGTTTATGACCCCAGATGACCCAATTTCTAAATTGTCCAAGATTTCACCAGGACAATCATTCTGAGCCAATTTCAAGTTTATTGGGCAAAGAGTGTGGCCTCTAGAGTGCACACAAGGTTTTTCTAAGATTTGACCTCATGACCTAGTTTTTGACCCCAGATGACCAAATTTCAAACTTGTTCGATATTTGATCAAGACAATCATTCTGAGCAAATTTCAGGTTGATTGGGCAAAAAATGTGGCCTTTAGAGGGCACACAAGGTTTTACTTAAATTTGACCCCGTGACCTAGTTTTTGACCCCAGATGACCCAATTTCAAACTTGTCTGAGATTTCATCAAGATAATCATTCTGATCAATTTTCAGGTTGATTGGGCAAAAAATGTTGCCTCTAGAGTCCACACAAGGTTTTTTCTAAGATTTGACCCCGTGACCTAGTTTTTGACCCAAGATGACCCAATTTCATACTTGTCCGAGCTTTCATCAAGACAATCATTCTGAGCAAATTTCAGGTTGATTGGGCAAAAAATGTGGCCTCTAGAGTGCACACAAGGTTTTTCTAAGATTTGACCCCGTGACCTAGTTTTAAACCCCAGATGACCCAATTTCAAACTTCTCTGAGATTTCATCAAGTCAATCATTTTGAGCTAATTTCAGGTTGATTGGGCAAAAAATGTGGCCTCTAGAGTGCACACAAGGTTTTTCTAAGATTTGACCCAGTGACCTAGTTTTTGACCCCAGATGACCCAATTTCAAAATTGTCCTAGATTTCATCAAGACAATCATTCTGATCAATTTTCAGGTTGATTGGGCAAAAAATGTGGGCTCTAGAGTGCACATAAGGTTTCTCTAAGATTTGACCCCGTGACCTAGTTTTTGACCCCAGATGACCCAATTTCAAAGTTGTCCGAGATTTTATCAAGACAATCATTCTGAGCCAATTTCAGGTTGATTGGGCAAAAAATATGGCCTCTAGAGTGCACACAAGGTTTTTCTAACATTTGACCCAGTGACCTTGTTTTTTACCCCAGATGACCCAATTTCAAACTTGTACCAGATTTTATCAAGACAATCATTCTGATCAATTTTCAGGTTGATTGGGCAAAAAATGTGGCCTCTAGAGTGCACACAAGGTTTTTCTAAGATTTGACCCAGTGACCTAGTTTTTGACCCCAGATGACCCAATTTCGAACCTGTCCGAGATTTTATCAAGACAATCATTCTGAGCAAATTTCAGGTTGATTGGGCAAAAAATGTGGCCTCTAGAGTGCACACAAGGTTTTTCAAAGATTTGACCCCGTGACCTAGTTTTTGACCCCAGATGACCCAATTTCGAACTTGTCCGAGTTTTAATCAAGACAATCATTCTGAGCAAATTTCAGGTTGATTGGGCGAAAAATGTGGCCTCTAGAGTGCACACAAGCCAAAGGTTGACGCACGACGGACGACGGACGACTGACGACGGACGACGGACGACGGACACAGCGGTATCACAATACCTCACCATGAGCACTATCGTGCTCAGGTGAGCTAAAAAACTAGATGCCACTTTCATGAAAGTACCCCCTCGTCAATTTCAGGGAGTCATCAATGTCAACGGAACGTCAATTTCCGTTGTCACGAATGACGCCCGAACATTCACGAAGTGGTTGGTATCTAATGGTGTCCGTGGATGTTGTAAAATGTGTACACACCTTTTACTAAGTAACGATTTTAAATTCATCATATCATTAAAAGTAAGTAAATCTGAAAGATAGCATCTATTTTAACTGATCATTAACTGACTTGAAAATCATTAAATGTAACATATTTTTTATATATATCAACCATCAATCTTCCTTCATATTAGACCTGTTTGATTGCTTCCAGTCCACATTAGTAGACAAGCTGATAATCAATGTCGTCTGTTAGATGAAAGATATGTCTGATGGACTATTCTTGAAAGTTTTAAGCACTTTCACATACTACCATATTAAGACTCTGAAAGCTGCTGTAGACAACATGAATGTTCTCAAAGAAAGCATTCCGTACAGGTTAAGAATTGAGTCAAAGGAAGCAACGGCTGGATATACGCTATTTGTCAATCTTCTTCGATTTTCCTCTTCAAAACTGTAGCTTGTTGGCTGCGGACCCGGCCGAGCCCGGATAGCTCAGTCGGTTACGTCGGAGTCTGTCAATCCAGGGGTCTCGAGTTCGAACCCCGGCTCGGCCAGTATCCATTCTGACATTTGACAAAAGTCATTTGTCTCTCACCAATGGGTGTGAACCATCTATGTGAGAGAGCAGCTGGAGATTCGGTTTGGATATTGTGGTTGTACTGGTGCGAGAAATACCATGAACCCACGGTTAGGTGCTCCAGCCGCCGCGATATGACCATAGAAGTTGAAAACGGCGTAAAACACCAATAAAATCAAAATGACTGCAGACCCGTCACACTTAATTGGTACTTTTGGAAGAGCTAGACGTTTAGACCGTAGTCAGTCTGCGCGCTTTATACAGACTGACAATGTTTGAATTATATCACTCTCATATGATATTCTGAGTCTTGAGTGTTAACCCTATTTTACCACGTTGGAAATTGTGTATCATAGGAAGGCTAACGACTACAGACAAAAAAGCCTCGATTCTAGTAAAAAATCTTGCAATAACTTTCTTATTTCTGCATAAATTTTCAAAAGGTTTGTTGAATGTATCCGACCTTAACTCTTTCATCGGACGTATGACTTATTTATTAGAAAAGTCTTCGTATTTTTCCCAAAATATTGTCCCAACCGACCAGAGAGCGAAATGGTAACAACTACGGCCAAATTAGTCCCGCTTTATCAAAGACTTTTTGCAACAACTTTCTCAATTTCACGTCAATTTTCAAGTGGCTGTTTGCATGTACCCCGTCTTCCTTAAATATTTCCTCAGGCGTATGACTATTTGGAAATTCCTTGTACTTTTCTCAAAATGATCCCGACCGATCACAAAAACGATCGGATTTTTTGTCGTTTTTGTCTGGTCGGTGGAGATTATATTTTGTAAAAAGGACAAGGATTTCACAAACAAGTTATATATCTGAAGAAAGATCTCAGTAAGGCATGGTACGTAATAGTTACATACCGCTTGAAAATTGACACAGAAATAAGAATGTTTTGGCACGATTTCTTACCTAAAGCGGGGCTAATGTGTCCGTAGTCTGCACCCATCCCATGATGCACACTCTTCACTGTGTTTACTTTCTATTGATTTTTTTTTTATTTAAAAAAAAAAAACACCTGTTTTACCTCTGATCAGTTTCTAGAAATTTAGTTTTCTGAACTTTTCGGGGGGGGGGGGGTAGCTTGATGAACCACTTTTAGATATTAATTAGAAACATAAACACGAATGATAACAGTTTGACGTAGACATGTGAATGTGAAAGGAAAAATCTGAAAGTCAAGAGAAAGTGATAAAGTGTCAACTTGATTATACGAGAGTGAACAACATGGTGACACTTCAGTAAAAACCAAATAACACACAAATATGATTCTTACCTGATAGCAGAATGACCGTTCTTCACGGGGTACGAGAGGTCAAACACGCGATTGAATGCTTTCTGAAAACAGAAAATTAATTGATTATAGAAGACTGTTTATGCAGAAAATGGGTCTTTACGTCCATGGTGTTGGGGTTACCTTTGGACCTTTCCGTCTATATTTTTGAAAAAAAAAATGTTCAATGTAGTATTTTAAATCGTTTTCGTTATATCAATGTAGCAAGCCTGTTATATAAATGTTATCAATTCAATTTGACGAGTCTCTACATTCTTTACCAAAAGAAGGGGCTATGACTCGCCCCAATCTCCGGTATTTACCCATCGAATTCCTAACGTCGTTCAGTAGCTACCAGAGCGGAACATCAGTCTACAAAGGTTCCAGCCTGGTAACACGCAGTTCAAACGGGAAAACGTCCATAATACGTGTACATGCATTCAGCAGAACCTAATTGAAATAATGTAACAGAAAACTTTTGAATCTTAATCATCATGTTTGTGACTACGACATTGCAGCTAAACAGAACTTCATTTTAAGACCATTTTTCTCGGATATGGAATCACTTTCCCATTTTGACTATCGCTATATGGTAGGAAACACAACTCGATGTCTCAGCGTGAAACGATTGTAAATGGCTATAAACATCAAGGGCGGTTCTAGGATTTTTCTCCAGAGGGGGTTTAAGTCCAATGATTTTTTTCAAGGGGGGGGGGGGGGGTCCAAGTCCAAATGAGGGCTTAAAATGTTAAAATGTGTTAATTATGTAATGTGACATTAAAGTTAGATAGTCAAAATCTAATTTCCGGCCAATTCCAGGGAGTCTGGACACCCCGACCCCCCTCTTGATCCGCCCTTGAACATATAAGCAGTTACAAACGTTTCGCGCTGACAGAAAAGCTACATTGTAAGTTACATGTTCTTACGTCTGAGTTTGGATCCTTCAGTAGTACAGAACATCGTTCACACTTCAGTAACACCTGGGCTCTCTGCATTATCTTTAGAATGACGTCATCCAGTGACGTCTGCTCCTCAAATAGGTCATGCACCACTTCCAGTAGTTGCTGCAATTACACGTAGTCATCATATAATTCAACATTCTCTTTCTTCCAATACATGATACATCTATTATGTCTTCATTTGTCAACATCAATTACCGTATAACTGGTAAATTTTGCGGAATTTCAGGAACATTTTTTCCAAAGAGCTGGCTGGAGTTACAATTATTGTAAATTTGACTTCCACTTTCTTTTGGTAAGATTGAAGAAACGCAGAGCACTATACATTATATTATGCTATAAATTGCTCCAAAGAATCATATGATTCGCGTAAATTGCATATATTCTTTACCTTTTTTATCTTAATTGTCATGGGGAATTGGAGTCTTTGCACGCTAATAAGTCCCATTTTGATATGAAAAGAAATTACAATTTTCTATTGTAAAAACGTTTTCCTTTTAATCATTATAAATATCATGTAACTGAACAGTTATTGGCAAAAATTCCAAGACATCATGAAAGGCCAAGACATCATGGAAGGCCGCATGGCACTTAAAAATGTGACTGCGGAAATAAGCGATAACCTAGGTCTACGTGCACTACAACAATCAGTTCTGGTAAATAACTTCGACTTCGAAAAGGCAGAGGTAAGTAATCGGAGTACGAAATATATATACAATAAAACTAAACAGGGATATAATAATGTGAAGAAAAAATTAAAATGCTGAGCCTTTAGTTGTATATAGAAATATAGGCCTACTTTACGTGGTGGATGCCATTGACTCCATGCTAACTGGGGCATGAGATATATTGGGTCAGGTCCAGTCTCATTTATTATCATGTAAATGATTTCTTTCGGCTCACAGAGGTCGCCATGAACAATTGTCCGACTTGGAATTGGCAATTCATTGTGTCAATTTGATGTAGATCCACGAATCTCATTTATGTATTCTTCACACTTTCCCCGACAAATCCATGTTTTGGCGTATCTATTCGATCACGTTTTAATAAACACTGAAAGGTTGAAAACATGCATTGTCTCTTTTTCGAGAAATGCTTTGCATCATGACATCTTTCATAAACAAGGGTCGGCGTGTTTTTTTTTTTTTTTTTTTTTTTTTTTTTTTTTGTAGTTTTCACTGTACGTCTGGACGTATTTTAAAATTGCAATTAATAAAATCTAATTCGACCTTAGATGTTATACTGAGATTAAAATTACCCGTCAAATATATGCCATAAATCAGGGTGATGTTTTATGTTCGCCTAGTTGAAATCGACAATTGTTTTACTCTGTAAATATTGCCAGATAACAAAACAAGACGACACGAGGTATAAAAATCTTAATATCTGAATTTGCTGTCTGTATCTCGGAGAATAAATTTAATGCCTGTGACAGATAATGTGGGGATGCTTTTTATTCCATGTCTTAAAACTGAAAACATTTCCCCGGAGATTTCGGCTAATAAATCCAAGGATTTCTACATGTTTAGTGTCTGTATATTGTAAACAAAATATGGAAAATGCAATTTTCTGAAAGAAATGGAAATGCCTAGGCGATATTGCATTTTGCGGCTTTTCGAGAAAAACCTCGCAACTGCTGTATAAAACAAGCCGTAGTTATCAGGTTTAAGTTGAAAGGCGACAGCTTACACTCGATTATGAATCAGTGTATATGGCGCGATACATATTGTGGTATACATATTCTAATTTTAGAAATTACGTCATGAGGGATAATTATTTGTACTTGAAAGTCGTATATATAACCTACACATAAACTGTTTACACGGTATGAATTTTCAAGCAGTACTATAAGTATATATTGAAGTTCGTTTAATCTCAGACCACGCTGAAAATTCGTGTAAACAAAATTCTAGTATAGTTTTATACTTTTCATAGCAATGGAAAGTCCCTACTTCCGGTTTCCCCATGGTGGACATGTATTTTTCCTATCCGTTTAAATGCAACGCATTTATGCATACCATTTCGAATCGCAATAAGAAATCAAAGAACGAGAAGTACCTTACTATTGAATGATCACTAGGCTACATGTTCAATTTGGACTGGTCAACTTGCATTGTTACAAGGGATCGTCTTATCTGACTAGATTATGTGTATTGCTAGTAGAACAAATGGGTTTTCTCAAGCGTTTTTCAAAATGGCATTACAATGTGAATTCCTACTTTCGGTTTGCCCTTGGCCTATCCGATTCGCTGCATCGCTGCTAAGAAACCAAAGCACGTTAAAGACTTAAGTATTGAATGAACACTGCATGTACAATTTTGGATGATTAGATTCCATAATTTCAAGGGATCGTCTGAACTAAATAGGCATGTGTATAACTAGTAGAACAAATAGGTTTTCTCAAACTTTTTTTTCTAAAAATCACAAACTGTTAGGGGTTTTCACATAAAAGAACAACTCAATTTTTATGTCTCAACAGTTTTTGACTGGATGGATTTCAAAACAGTTCAAAAGGATACTTTATGCTCAATCAATTCGCCGCCACAATCAAAACATTAGTCTTGTACTTTTTGTTACACTCTAGTAAATCTCCTCGTATGTGTCGCTCGTTCTTTGTGCCTTTTTTGTGTGTGATAAGTACAAATATAGGTCCCGATTTATGACCTGGCAGAGATGATCTGCCGGGTGAATTATTGAGACATATTCATGGTAATATTTATATTGTGTTACAGCTTGAATCTTAAACATTCCTTATATATTTGGCTTCATTTTAGCGGCTGGTAATTGTCACTTTATATGGCATTTCTGTATTTCTCTTCTTTTTTTTATTTAATGTATTGCTCCGCCGGACAAAAGTAATAAGGGTCATATCCGTGGAATTGTGGTTGTTGTGCGTTCGTTCATCTATGTCTGTTATCATAAACGTTTTCTATTCCTGCTGTTATCAAAGCATTTTTAGATTCCATAGACTAAGATTAGCATGCACTCTGATCTATTCAACACAGTCTGTTCTCTATTGAATGATTATACGAAGAACAAATAAGCTATAGTGGTCAAAATGTTCCGGTTTGGAAAATTTACTTGATACGATTTTTATATTCAGAAGGCTAATGGATAAACAAGTACTTTTTCTATTTAATCAAAGTATTTTTAACTATTCTGACCAAAGGCTAGCGGGGCTTATGCCACGGTCCTGTTTCCGGCGTGCGTTCATGAGGAAACTTATCCAAAATTACTAGGCCAGTTTCAATCAAGATTCAAACAGGAATCTTCTAACATAGGAAACTAACAGGAATCTTCCTTGCATGGGGCCTTTCGAATTGTTTTTGTTTTCTTTTGTTTTTGTCTTGTTTTTTATTTTTTCGAAAAATAATATTATAGTGAACTGTGGTTACTATGGTGCACATTCTTTTTTGTGTCTTTTTTCCTTCTTTTTTTTTCCAAAAAATAATTTCAAGAAGAAACGATTCAGGACCATCTTGGCCCTAATTCCTTGCTGTAATATTCGGTTTCCTTTCTTGTTTAAGTTAATTTTAATCGCCATTTATTCAACTGCAGCATTTAACACTTTTGTATTTGCTTACTTCCCCTCCTATGTTGTTTAATTAATGTATAATCTGGCTGAACACACAAAAATGGAAATTATAGACTAGCACCTGCATATGCAGACATGCAATCCTATTTCGGTTTTCACTGCATGTTGACTTAACCAGACACTTGTACCATTTTATTCACTACTTTGGTATATTTTTTTAAGCGCGATACAATTCATTTTGCTGTACATTACAGCAATTTTTTACTTGTAGTTCTCAGGACAGCATTTCGGTAGTGGGGAGTCAAAACCTCGTAACTACAGCTTTTTCACCGACGATTTGCCGGTATCGGAACCTGAAGTATCCAAGATAAACAAATTATCTTAGAGAGATAATAGCTGATGTTAGAAGATGATGTTTGTTGTTTGTGCCTGATTGATGTCTACAAAAATGGGGTAATGCAATAAAAACTGGAAAAGGGTCCTTTAAAGCTTTTGAGTCCAACATGTTTCAAGATCAGCCTGTGTATACACGTAGTCTGATCATGACCCATGTTGGTCTCTAGAAGGTTCTTCTGACCTGATGCCACACTAAGACAGCAGCATGGACTCCTATTGAACTGAATTTGGCCACAGGCTGATCTGGAAACTCAGTTATCTAACAAGCTAGAAGGGACCTTTTTCGAGATCCTGGTTCAGTTGTATGCATAATGTCAAAAGATACGTACCTTATTTCTCTCATATTCACTGCTGTAAGCCTCGAATATCTTTGCATTATAGATGGCAATTCCGCAGTAGGACAGGTAGGCAGACAAAATCTGCAAATGGAATTGGAGGAAATTTTAAAACTGTCATAGGCAAAGCATATGTAGAAGATAGGCCGATCTAGCTCCATATCTGTCCAATAGAGGTTTTTATCCTGCCTCGATTTGTTACTTTAGATCACCTGTCTAGGCGGGTGTTTTATATGTCAGAATTATAGAGTTGGTCCTACCACAATGGCGCCATTTAGAGATTTAGGGGGACCAGACAGACAAATCGTGGGCATCAAATACAAATGTCGTGAAGATGGGACTGTACTTAATGAAAGTATATGAAGGATCATCTTGTGTTTTTCTCTAAAGCAATACGTCACAGGATGGTCTGAATCCAGTTTGGCAGCAAATGCAGCAGAAAGGTGTGTATATGTAAACATTTGGAATAAAGTGTGTCCTGAATCGTCAGATACATTAGATTGTAACGTGTCTAGAAATATGTTTTATTATGAGAAATATGGAGATTGTTTTACCGTTCTGGCAACAATTCCAGATTTAAGGGAACAGACAGAAAAATCGTAACCAAAAAATAAATATGTCGAAATGGGAATATATGCCATAAAATGTTTAAATATTTCCAAGACAATATTCGTCATAATATTTGCCTCTGTTTGGTTTTCAGTTCCCTAAATAAACCATGGCGCGAACTCACGTGAAGGGGCATTTTCGAGAATTCTGTTAATATATGATTAATTTGACAAAAAAGTTTGAAGCAGAAAACAGGGGAATACGCGTGGTATTTTCTAAATTTTTCGGGGCCTTTTAAATGGACATTTCATTCCCATTTCATTTTTTGAAAAGTATGTTGTGACGTCAACAGAGCTCCAGATAATTTTTTGAGGCAAGGCGTATTTACCCCTCAGAATTTTTTCCAATGCGTATTTCCAGATAATTTTTTGTGGCAAGGCGTATTTACCTTCTTATTCGGGACAGGACTAAAATAAACAGGAATACCCGACTGGAACGACCCACTTTCATTTTCGGGTTCAAGGACTGGACATCTAACCGCGGTATGTTTCTGACCACCGAGTTGGGTTTTTTTCTGAACAAGATTACCATCGTGGGGTTTCTTTGCCTTTACGGCCACTTCAGAAATAATATCGGCCAAAATCGCCTAAAGTTACGATCTGCTCAAGAGTGGATTTACTTGTTTTCCGATAAAAAAACAAACACCTTCGAGTTGTCGTTTCCGATTTACGGATTGATGCAATGGTCTGTTATATATCATCCAATTAAAATCGGGTAATTGCTTTCACGGAGATAACCGATTGATTGAAATTCGAAGGAATACAACACGCGGCATCATTCGGTAGATCTACGGAACTAGCCGATTGTCGTTGGGCTGGTCAGAGTGGTGACATAATTGGTATTCCCCAATTACTACAGGTTGTGATTGGCTAATTAAAGTTGTAATAGATATCGGAAAGCTGACTGACGTAATCTAATTTCAGTGACCAAAAAGTTTGTGTTAATCGTTGGAATTTCCTAGCGTGTAAGTTTTCCCGGCGTTCTTCGATCTTGATACGCTATCTGAAAATTATCAAATGCGTTTTTATTATTTTGGATGCGTATCTGTACGCATTTTTATAAAAGTTAATGCGTATTCAGACCAAATCAATGCGTATTTTACGCAAATACGCATCTTATCTGGAGCTCTGGGGGTCAAGAGTGATTGTTCTGATGCGCGTTTAAATGCTATCAGCTTTTTGAAATTATTGCTGTCGGAAAATATACTATATAAGATAAAAAAAATATATATTTAACGTCGTCTGAAAGAGCTTTAATATAGTAACAGTCTAAACAGTTCCCCTTTATGGAAATGTTTACGACAGATTTCTTTTCTTTTTCTTTTTTTCCCAGCATTAAAGTGACATTTCACATTTATTTCATTTTTTAAAAGTATGTCTTGATGCAAAGATTGTTTATTCTAATGCGTAGAAATGCTATCAGTTTTTAGCTCACCTGAGCACGAAGTGCTCAAGGTGAGGTATTGTGATCTATCAATGTCCGGCGTCCGTCTGTCCGTCACGGCGTCAACAATTTCTTTGAACGACATCTCCTCCTAAACTACCAAAATCAAAATCAACCAAACTTGGCAGAAATGTTCCTTGGGTGGTCCCTTATAAAAATTGCTAAAAGAATTGAAATCCATGAAAAACTCTGGTTGCCGTGGCATCGGAAAATGGGAAATTTCACAAAAGCTCAACAATTTCTTTAAACGACATCTCCTCCTTAACTTCTGGGTCAAAATCAACCAAACTTGGCAGAAATGTTCCTTGGGTAGTCCCTTATTACAAGAGGCCCCTCTGGGCCTTATCGGTCACCTGAATCAAATGAGCAGAAACATTTAAGGAAAATGTTAAGTTAACAAAAAGCGCAACCCCCCAGCACCACCATTTCTTGACAGTCTTTTTTTCTCTTGTACAAACTTATTCAAAGACTCAAATACCAAAATGTGAATTCAATCCAACAGTAGAACATTTCTTAATATGTACCCTATTTACCCCCTTTTGGCACCTTTTGGGGCCCCAAAGGGAGATAACTCCATGATTTGTAAAAATCTGAAGCGGCTTCCCATTGGAATGCTTCCTGCCAAGTCTGGTAGAAATCTGTCCAATGGTTCTCAAAAAGAAGAAGAAAATGTTCAAAGTTAAGTAATAACGCGAAGCCCTCCCATCCCCCATCCACAGCACGGCCATTTATTGACGAGTTTTTTTCTCTTGTACAAATTTTGTAGTCCTTGCCCTAAAGACTTTAACTTCCAAATGTGTATCCAATGCAACAGCCGGTTCATGAGTAGAAGATATTTTAAGATGTACCCAATTTACCCCCTTTTTGGCCGTTTATGGGACCCCAAAGGGAGATAACTCCATGATTTGTACAAAGTCTGAAGCAGCTTCCTATTAGGATGCTTTCTGCCAAGTTTGGTAGAAATCCAACCAATGGTTCTTAATAAGAAGTCGAAAATGTTAAGTTAACTAATACCGCAACCCCACTCCCATCCCCAATCCCCAGCACGGCCATTTCTGGGCGGATTTTTTTCTCTTGTACAAACTTTGTTGTCCTTGCCCTAAAGACTCTAAATACCAAATGTGAATCAAATCCAACAGCCGGTTCATGAGAAGAAGATTTTTTAAGATGTACCCTATTTAACCCCTTTTTGGCCCCTTATGGGGCCCCAAAGGGAAATAACTCCATGATTCGTACAATCTGAAGCGGCTTCCCATGGGGATGCTCCCTGCCAAGTTTGGTTGTAATCCGTCCAATGGTTCTCAAGAAGAAGTCGAAAATGTTAAGTTAACTAATAACGCAACCACCCCCCCCTCCCATCCCCAATCCCCAGCACGGCCATTTCTGGGCGGATTTTTTTTCTCTTGTACAAACTTTGTTGTCCTTGCCTTAAAGACCCTAAATACCAAATGTAAATCAAATCCAACAGCCGGTTCATGAGAAGAAGATTTTTTTAAGATGTACCCTATTTAACCCCTTTTTGGCCCCTTATGGGGCCCCAAAGGGAGATAACTCCATGATTCGTACAAATCTGAAGCGGCTTCCCATGGGGATGCTCCCTGCCAAGTTTGGTTGTAATCCGTCCAATGGTTCTCAAGAAGAAGTCGAAAATGTTAAAAGTTAACGGACGACGGACGACGCACGACGCACGACGCACGACGACGGACGAAACACGGTCGCAATAGGTCACCATGACCTTCGGTCAGGTGACCTAAAAATAGCTAAAAGAATTGAAATCCATGCAAAACTCTGGTTGCCGTGGCATCGGAAAATGGGAAATTTCACAAAAGCTCAAAATTTCTTTAAACGACATCTCCTCCTAAACTACTGAGTCAAAATCAACCAAACTTGGCAGAAATGTTCCTTGGATGGTCCCTTATACCCTTATAAAAATTGCTAAAAGAATTGAAATCCATGAAAAACTCTGGTTGCCGTGGCATCGGAAAATGGGAAATTTCACAAAAGCTCAACAATTTCTTTAAACGACATCTCCTCCTTAACTTTTGGGTCAAAATCAACCAAACTTGGCAGAAATGTTCCTTGGGTGGTCCCTTATAAGAATTGCTAAAAGAATTGAAATCCATGCAAAACTCTGGTTGCCGTGGCATCGGAAAATGGGAAATTTCACAAAAGCTCAACAATTTATTTAAACAACATCTCCTCCTTAACTTCTGGGTTAAAATCAACCAAACTTGGCAGAAATGTTCCTTGGGTGGTCCCTTATAAAAATTGCTAAAAGAATTGAAATCCATGAAAAACTCTGGTTGCCGTGGCATCGGAAAATGGGAAATTTCACAAAAGCTCAACAATTTATTTAAACAACATCTCCTCCTTAACTTCTGGGTTAAAATCAACCAAACTTCCTTGGGTGGTCCATTATAATATTGCTAAAAGAATTGAAATATCTGAAAAACTCTGGTTGCCGTGGCAATGGAAAATGGGAAATTTCACAAAAGCTCAACAATTTATTTAAAAAAAACATCTCCTCCTTAACCTCTGGGTTAAAATAAACCAAACTTGGCAGAAATGTTCCTTGGGTGGTCCCTTATAAAAATTGCTAAAAGAATTGAAATCCATGAAAAAAACTCTGGTTGCCTCGGCATCGGAAAATGGTAAATTTCACATAAACTTAACAGCTTCTTTAAACAACATCTCCTCCTTAACCTCTGGGTTAAAATCAACCAAACTTAGCACAAATGGTCCTTGGGTAGTCCCTTATAAGAATTGCTAAAAGAATTGAAATCCATGAAAAACTCTGGTTGCTGTGGCATCGGAAAATGGAAAATTTCACAAAAACTTGACAACTTCTTTAAACAACATCTTCTCCTTAACTTCTGGGTTAAAATCAACAAAATTTGGCAGAAATGTTCCTTGGGTAGTCCCTTATGAAAGTTGCTAAAAGAATTGAAATCCATGAAAAACTCTGGATGCTGTGGCATCAGAAAATGGGAAATGTTATAAAACTCATCAATTTCTGTAAACAACATCTCCTCCTAAACTACATGGCCAAATTCTTCTCTGGGACCACAATGCGTAACATTATGCAAAGTTATTTGGCATTATTAAAACATTACTCAGGTGAGCGATTTAGGGCCCTCAGGGTCCTCTTGTTTTGAAGTTGTTATTTATAAGCGAAAAATACGCCTTCAAAGTTGAGACAGAAATAACAAATTCTATATAAATCTTAACTGTTGTCCACAACAATTTGTGTAATTTTAGCACAACAATATATATTTCTCGTAAACAGTTCAATATTTTGGCTTGAAATTTTCAGAATTTTCATAAGAAAACATACTCTTTCAGATAGGATAAAGGTAAAATTTATGTAAAAATAATTGTGAAATGTCACTTTAAGGAATTCATAGATATCGCCGCTTTTCAACAAATAACATCGTAACTGCAGCTTAAAACAAGCTGCAGTCACGAGGTTTTTTGTTGAAAAGCATCGACATACGAAACTGAGTGGGGAATATTGTATGTAGTTCAATTGTTCGCAGATGGTTTAGCCTGACAACTCTAGTCTTCCGTGATAGATTAATCTATATAACGTTGACCTAACGTTACCCCAGCCGTCTATCATATTTCCTCTTTTCAGTGCTGTACGTTTTAGTAACTCATTTAGGTTGAACCCTTTCCAAAGCAATAATCTTAGATCTGACACAATATGAGGCTTTTTCAAACGAGACAGGAATCGTGTGACTAAGAAATAAAAGTATGGGAATTATTACATGAGAACAATACGAGAAAATACTGATTAGATTTACCAGCATTTTCTTGAATATCAAAATGAATTCCAAAGGTACATATCTTCCGATTTTTTTCTAGTTACAATGCACTTGTTATAAAAACAGGCCGGGTTTACCGTTTTGTATTGACAAACCGTCGGTGTTGTTATAAAATCTCGTAACTACGGCGTCTATAAAGCCGTAGTTACGATATTTTATAACAGCACCGACGGAATACATTGTTCGCGACAAAGCGTCCCTCGCTTTGGCCGAATTCACCACCAGTGGATATGTAACCACCGAGACAATAATTGTTTGGACGTCAGTAACATTTTATCAGATGATTGTTAAAGAGAAAATCAAACATATCCAGCTAATTCATGATATGCTTGTATTTCCACCTTTTATTTTTCAAACCGAATTCAAATCCATAGCATATTAACAGAATTATTTACGATTTTCATGAATGTTGTGTCACGCGTTTCCTTGCCGTGAAAAGAGAAACCAAGACAGAATAGAAATAGTATTTAACGTATACAACCCATCATTAGCACCAAAGTGCCAGAGGCGAAATTTGAAAAGTGCCAGTAAATCCTAAACTATGTTGTATTTCCATTCCAAATACAAATATAAGCATTTTGAACGGTTTAGAATTTTGAATTAATGCTTAATTATAGAAATATCTGACAAAAATGTTATAAATTACCTCCCTTGCATATGAATATAGAGTAAAAAGATATTTGTAAATTATTTTCTTCTTGAAGCATAATCTTGAAATCCGGCACGGTGAATCAACTTATTTGAAGTGTATTTGCAAGTGGGTTTGTAATTTGATGCAGGTCCCATGCCTAGAAAGCGGTGTTTTTAATGATGGGTCATATACCTTAAAATGGAGAAATACCAAAACCATTGCAATGTATCTGACAAAAAAAATGAAACATTTAAAGAGCACTCCCGGGATTTTGACATCCTCTAAAGAAAAAAATGGAGAAAATGTTGATAACCATAATTTCTAGCATATCAGTCCGAATATTGATTATTTCGTGTATGTTTTGACCTTTGTAATCCCTTTCAATTTTAAATTAGTTTTGGAAACGGTTCAAAGGGATTTTATTCTAATTAAAACTGTGGCGTTCATTCATAGGCTTTGTACGTAAAAGACACTGTCTCCAAAACAAGAATGTTGTACACAGATGTGAAGCTGTTTATATCGCTATAGAAAGGGGATGCCTAATTGCAAAAGTATGTACTTCTCATTTCGATTGGTATCGATGTGGTCTAAACTCGCTACTCTTAACCCCTTTCCCAAACAAGACCTGGTTTTGACGTCCCCATTAGAATTGGCTTGGAAAATATTGAGGCAAAAGAAGAAACTGCTGATAACCAGCAATTTTTCCTTTTGCCTCAGTATTTTCTGTGCTATATTATACACAAATTATGTGTTTATCAACATCCATTTTGATGTCTATGGCAGCTTTCAAATTCGAAAATCCAAATATATGCTGTTTGGTAAAGGGTTAACACTCTCCTAACAACAGAAACAAGAATTCAGACGAAATGTGTCCATTAGGACAATTTTAAACAAATAACTACCGCGATGGAAAAAATCAATGATTTTCAGCAAAAACCTCCTAACTGCAGCTTGTTTTACGAGGTTTTTGTTGAAAAGCGACGAAATGTGACTAGTTGTTTAGTTTGATACCTTATAACCCGCAGCTTAAAGTCAAGACGAAACAATCTGAATACCCAATTATCCGCCACATAAGATCGAATGAACTCCAATCGGGTACGAATTTTTCTGTTTGCTCCTAGTTTTTATCAAGCCACGTGAAACATTGAATAACCCTATCTTAACATACAAGCCCTGATTTTTGACGTCTCCAACAGAAATAGCACGACAAAAAATGTGAAAGAAGAACATGTTTATAATCAGAATTTCCCCTTTTGTCTCAATATTTTCTTTGGTTTGTTGAACTCAAACATTTATCAACATTTATTTGGTAAGTAGTATTTTTCAAATTGGACTTCCTTAAAATTTTCTCTGTCGGAAAGGATTCATTTGAACTTTGGTGGTACACGGGTGGTAAACAGAGAAACTAGCTCCAAAAAGAGGTAGTTGCATAGAGCGAAAATTTGTAGGTCACGAACATATTTTCTAAAATTATTTCTTTTAAAGCGAGTTTTTGAGAAATATGGCGATGCTATAATATGAAGAAATAGTCGAAGTTTGTTGTGCACAAGAGTATACGGTATTAGTAGCAGGGTTTGAATACAATCGTTGAAAAACATTTCAAAATCGAAAGTAAAAAAGTTTTTACTTTCGATTTTGAAATGTTTTTCAACGATTATATTCAAACTCTGCTTACTAACACCGTATATTCTCGTGCACAACAAACTTCGACCATTTCTTCATATTACAGCATCGCCGAATTTCTCAAAAACTCGTTATAAAAGGAAAAAAATGTAGAAAAATGTGTTCGTGACCTACCTTTGTATACAGATTTTAGCTCTATGCAACTACCTCAGTAGAGGCCGGATGTCACGAGGAAACGAAATACCGTTGACTCTTTTTGGAGCTAGTTTCTCTGACTACCACCCGTGTGGTAGTGGTGGTGGTGGTAGTGGTGAGTACATCATCGTACACAAGCTTTGTGACCTACATTAATTTTATTGGGCGATTGTAGTCTGAGGTCGTAAATAAATGTTGAAATCTGAGAATACATTGTCTGCTGCAACTAACTTTCACACAACACGAACAATGTCGATTCTGGCCAGATACCGTGGACTGAGAAGACCGATCAAGGTGGAAATGTTTCGGAATTCAAACATGACCTCGTTTTACGTGACACAAACCTATTTATCTTCCTCCCATTAAGATCGACACGACTTCGTCTGCGACTTCTTAAAATCTTTTCCTAAATAATAACATATTCGTCCGTAGAAGAAATAATTTAGGAAAACAGTGATAACGAACAGTTTTTCCTGTTCTCTAAATATTTCTCCAAATTTTCATCTTATGACAATATCTTTTGTCAACTCCTTTTCAAACCTGGCCATTAAATCTTATGTATCACTGCCCACATTCTAAAAAACAGAAAATATACGAGTAGTGCGTTGTCCTCTACGTTTAGATGTACTGTAGCCCAACAAAATTCAATTTGTAGAAGCTATTTTAAGAGATAAATCTAGATCCATGCTTTCCCAGAAATTAATCAATCATACCATGTTTTATTGTTATTTCATGACATTTTACGAAAAAAAACAACATTTGAAATATTTCATAACCCACAAAGACAACAAGACGCCAGAGTAACTATTTCGAGAATATTTTATTTCATAAGGAATCATTCTCAATTGGTGGCAGACGGCATCATAAAAGTCATGGAGGGCAGGAGTGGACAAAAGAGAAATTGTCAAAAATAAAATAAAAACTTGTTTCCATCAAACTTTAGCCAGATGGTATCCTTTTCACAGCATAGATCAAAAAGTATTTAATTGTATGGCTCTAAAATAACAAGACCAGGTAACATCTTCGAAAACCTCGGAGATGTAGCATATAGGTATAACTTTACTGTTACATAATTTTTAATGTCCTTACAATCCCAGAATGAAGATTAATGTTCATTATAGATTAGCATAGTCAGACCGTACTATCTTCTTGAATTGGGTTTGTGCTTGTTAGATTAATTTTATCCACATAAGAAATCAGTGTCAATCAATCTTAAAGGAAAAAAAAACAGAAAAAAGGGTTTCGTTACTCGTTAGAACGTTTAAAAGTCTGAACAGAAAATATTCAAACAGAAACTTCAGGAAATGGCAATCTGAGGGTAAATACATGTCAATTGGTGTCAGACCATAGGATGTAGTGTCAGTGCCTAACTACATAAATAGAAAAACAAGATGACAGAATAAATGTTATTCCAGCAGAAGTGAGCTTACACAAGATGATGCATGTAATCCGCAAGTTTGTCCATGTAATAGATGGAAGCTGTATAGTAGATTCTACGCGAAATAAACATTCAAATTGGCGCAGCCCATTGAATGTTCATATCGCGTAGAATCTACTACACAGACTCTATCTGACCTAGTGTTCGCTAGCGGTTTATTGGTGACGGGGACATGGTTATGTCTAGGCGTCACATCAACTAGCCGGCAGAGAGTTTATGCGAAATAATGCGGCGAAATTTAACAGATGAGTGGGATCTTGGCACTTAAGTCAAGATCCTTTACGCACCCCCCCCACACACACACTTGGATCCGCACATGATCAGTACCAATTGTTTACGATTGAACAGGAGTTCAACCTTTTTCCTCTGTTCTGCATACAGACATATGGGGAAGGAATGAAATGTAATTTTAACAGGAACTCATTTTGTGGTCAACGACAAGAAAGCATTTTCCGTCACATGACTGTCTCCATATAAACTGTCCTTCTTAAATTTCCTAGTTATGCATTTCATATGTCAAGAAATAAATATCTCGTATGTTATTGAATAAAGGTTCACAAAAATGCTTTTCCGTAAATATTTTATGAATCTTCCTGACAGCCAGACGCCAAAGTTGTTTTATAAGCAAGAGATTTCACAACCTAAGTATACTTTGCTTGCATTTTTAAAACATTCTGGTGTCTGTTTATATTTGCCGTTATCTATTATGTCGAATCACAGAAACACTTTTCCTGGATGTCCAAATTCAGTCAACGATTTTTTATTGGAGAATAACTTGTTTCACGACAGACAATCATATGGCACAACAATTACAACAATTGAAGATAATCTTCAATAAATAGAGACTGGATTTGGTTTTAAGCCGATGCTTTTCAACAAACACCTAGTAACTGCACCATATTTTTAGCTGCAGTTGCGAGGTTTTGGTTGAAAAGCGGTGATATTAACAAGCTACCACATACCTTTTCGTCATCCTTTGTGAACCCTATCCCTGTAGTTTTGTTAATGACTTGAGCTACACCGATAACCTCATCAGCTGCGTTACGTATCGGCATACAGAGTAGGGAAGCAGTTTTGTATCCCGTTATACGGTCAACTTCATCGTTGTAGCGTGAATCCTAAAAATAAACGTAATGGCAGAATTTATATACATATACAGTCTAGCTTTTGGTCCGCAGACTTCTGGTATACAGAGAAGTACCAAATCCCGTTATTCGGTCAACTAGTAACCGAGTTACCTCGTCGGTGTAGAATAAATCCTGGAAGTATATTAACCCTTTGCCTTGTTTGGGAAAGTGGTAAATGATTAATTGGTAAGCCATCGGCTTAAATTAGTTATTCTTGACTGATCTCTACCATGGCCCGACATTTTGATATTCGAAGAAAATTCAAAGACAAAATGTCCATCGTTAATAAAACCCGTTGAACCTGTAAAACAAGGTGGCACTTGTCATGTAAATTCCACACAATTAAGGGGACTGAAGTAACTTGGAAAGTAAAAGGAAACAAACCATAATATACTTGAATGAATTAAAGCCTATAAGCTTTAAACAAATCAAAGCATGATTGCAAAGAGGTGCTGATTATTTTTGTTCTCTCTCTTAGACAGAGTCCCATCCCCTAGTTAAATGTTCCGTCTGCAAATTATATAAAATAATAGTTTTTCTGTTAATAGCAGGTCCCGACTTACCAACTCTTGTTCATTATTTCTAATCTGATATAATCGTTCTCTCACAGACATCGTGAGGGACCAAATTCAAACTTGCTTAAACAAACCCCGAAATCGGTTTGCTAATTCAATATGGTTTAAAAAGACATTTGAAGAAAGGAAGCCGCATCATTCCCGTTCTGTGCATTGTTTTTATTTGTTAAGTATTATCAGATCCCCAGTTCTCAACCATCGTTCACTATTTTGTAATATGATAGTGTCCTTCTTTCACAGAAATCGAGATGAGGCAAATCATTGCATACATAAAAACATTCTTCAATACCAAGTTGCATTAGTATCACAATTGACTTACGAACTCTTATAGCTAGAGAGTCTAACAGAAAAGACTAGTGTTAAAGCAGCACATTATCTAAATGGATGTCTGCCTGCAAACCACAGATCCCGAGTTATCAACCCTCATTCATCATCTGTAATCTGATATACATTTGTAAATGCTGTCTCGTAGACATCGAGATGGGTCAGCCTAACTCTTGCCTACATATCCGCCAAATTGTGCATCATTTATCAAGAAATATTATAAAAGTCATTGACAGAAAACAAAACATTGCTGTCTTCATAAAACTAAAAGGGACACATAATTCCATTTTTAAAGTATGTCTTGATGCCAAGATTGGTTACTCTAATTCGTATATATGCTATCAGTTTTTTTCAGATGTTGCTTACTAGCGAAAAATACGCCTTTAAAGTTGAGACAGAAATGAAATATTCCATTTAACATAAATCTGAACTGCTGTTGACACCATTTGATTAATTTAGAACAAAATAGACATTTCTCATAAATAATGCATTTTTTCGGCATGAATCCGTTAAATGTCACTTTAATAAGATGGGGGGGGGGGGGGGGGGGGTGGGGGGGCTGGACGCTTCACTCAGTTACTAAACATAATATGTGATCTATTATCTTATCTTATCCATCACAGATATCGAGATGACACTGAACGCAAGTATAATTATACAGTGGGATCTTGTCCTATAACAAACCTTAATGTCGAAGAGAAGAAAGAATTTCGTAATCCGGGTGACAATGATTGAGGTCATTTATGCACACAGTCGATATAACTTTGCTATTCTTGAGAGAACACGATTCCCTGAATTACATTTTATTTCTAGGGGGAACAAGTATACTTAACGAAGTCTCACGTCTTTAATTCATTACGAAATTCTTGTGGTCTAAAAGATAATTCAAACGATCATGGCAATTCCTAAAAGGTCAGATTTCACTATATGACGTAGGTTTCGACTTTGAATGCGCGTGATTGGATATGAGGTTAATTTTACAACGCGTCATGTGTGATGGTGAACTAATCTGCCTTCAGACTTAAAATGTAAGATGCATATAAAAACATGTAAAAGTAAGGTAGTCCATCCCTTATTGGATATAAGCGAAGTCGGGATTATTCGGACGATGTCGTAAAAATTTGGTGGTGAATTGTTCCACCGCCGATTGTTTGCGACGTTATCCGAATGCATGCGGATACGTGAAAAAGTACATTAGCGACGTCGAACGAAACATTTCGACATAGTGTGAATCTCATTAGGTTGGACTAAATTGACAATCATCTTGCATTTTGAGTATAAATCTCACATGGAAAGAATGTCGTTTTTTATATATCTGAAACCGGAACTCAAAAAGTGCACATTGAGTTAGATGTTGTAAAGTTCGATAAACAAACTGGATAATATATTCTTTGATCGGCGATTTGATACCTGTGCACTCTCATAGAAAAGCTAGGATTCAATATCAAAATGCGTTCATACAAACTTTCATTTCATTTATGAACAAAACTATCCTTCATGCATTATAAAATAGAGTCTGGTTTTCAAAATGCTTAGTGTATACAAGGTACAAATCTTCCTGCATTTGCACGTTAATGTAGAGGTATGCCTATATGCATCGCAAACCAAGACAGTGTCGCTAAGTATGTCAGTGCAAAGCTTTTCCAGGAACTACATTCATTACTCAAGTGTTTTAAATTTACTGACCTTTAAATAATTGATCAAGAGCAATTACGTTACTCGATATACGACGTGCGTCATCTATTTTGTATTCCCCGCGAGATTTTGTCCTATATTTTGTCATTTGATATAGATGACAGCCATCAGATTACAAGGCTAGGTCATTTACAGTGTTACATATAAAAGGGACTACACTCTTCTTTAAAATGTAATATTTCATGCGCTTTTCATCAAACCCCATGTTATGGATACTAGTTTTACTCGTTTCGGCGAGACGACTCAAATGATTATCCAAACAAGGGTTATAGATAATTGAGCCGGGATCTGGAAAAACGTCCCTTATAGCATTTTCAAAAATTGAGTTTCAAGATCAGCCTGCTGTCAAATGCAGTCCAATGTGCACCCATGGTGCTCTCTTTAAGTTGCTACAGGTCACGAAGAAGCTATTAGATTACAACATGGATCCTGATCAGACTGTGCGTATGCACAGGCTGGTCTGGATCCAGGTTGTTATCAAATGCCATACAGGACGTTTTTCCAGATCCTGGCTCATATAGAATAACAACATGGTTGTGCTTCTATCCCCTCTTATATATTCATCTGCATCATCCATGGGCCACAAACTTTCCCGATTCTTGTATTTTTATGGATATCTTTCTTTCATTATCTTACAAAATTTCAACTTGTTAAATCAAAATCGGTGATCTCTAAAGACTGAATTACTTAACTGAAAAAGGTGTATATTCTCCAAATAAAGACACCGTTCCGGCAGCTTTTAATCAGCTACAGTTATGGGGGTGAGAACCTGCGACGATATATTCTAGGAATTTGTTCATTATTATAGAACTTTGATAAAATCGTACCAAAATTCTACATTATTTTACTCTAGGGGATCACATATTCATATTTGCAATATAATTGTCCATGTTAATGCACCTCACATCTAAATTATGTAAACCACGCTAAAAGCTTCCGGGACCATATCCCGTGTTACAGATTTTCATCCATAACGGAAACAATTCATTTCGGAATCTGTTTAGATTGACAACCCGTCTAGTTAACCTTTTCAATATTCAACTTTTTTACACTTTTTAACGATCTCATTTGATGCGGGTTTACAAAACCTTGTAGGAAAAGAAGAAACTGCTGATGATCAGCAGTTTCGCATTCTCCTCCATTCTCCTCCAATATTTCTATGCTATTATGTAAAGACATTACATTGTAATGATAAATTGGTACTTACAAAGTGCACGAAACATCAGTAGGCCTATTGATACGACTGCGCTTTCCACGCAAGTCTAACAAGTCTCGAAATGTTCCACTTTCTATCAATTGTTGTAAACTATAATGTTATATTACTATCTTTGTAGCTATATAGAAAATATAAACCGCTTTCATGAGAGTATTCATCTATTTGTATACTTTATAATTATGTTTTGTAATCACTTCCTTTTCGCTTGGCTGTGGTGACATCAGCACCAACATTTTTAATGCACAGGTGATCTTTTTTTAGCACCCCCGCCCTAAAAGTGGCATAATTCATTCAGACCTGTCACATGATAATATTTGCATTTCTCTCATTACATGACTGGCTAAGTTAGTAGCAATTGAAAGATAATTTTGTGAGATCTTTGAGTTGCCTACACAGTTCGGTATACATGCATCTATCTCGATATTAATGCAGAAGGCTATGACTTTATATCTTTTGGGTGTGAGATACAACGGCGTTACAGAATATCCATTTTGGTGGTCTGGAAAGGCATGAAAAACTTTATCAGCAACATTGTCTTCCTTTTCTTTAGTTTTCTTCGTATTTTTATTATTATTATTATTTTTTATTTAAGTACATTGACTCGGGAATTGTCTTATTCAAACTTTGCTTCAAAATTACATAACAACCCATCCGATTGGCCCAGGCACTCGCCTGGTCCAATCAGATGGCTTGTAATGTGATTTGTATTTAGACAATCAGTGTAGAAATGTTGATGAATACGGCCCCTGGGGTCCCTGTATAAATTCCGTAAGCTAATTATGATCGATACCGTGACAAGTTGCATCTACAATCGGTGTGTAACTATCAGATGACCTTTATTTGGGTTCATCACGCAAACTATTACAGATAATTATATTACAAGAATCATATAGAACGTGAATGTGTCGAAAGAACGGGTATTATTGATGGAGTTACATGGTACTAACCTGAAAATGATGTCCCCACAAGTAACAATAAATAGGCATCGAATAACATACCTAATATATCTCTTGTAGAAACACCAAATAGTGCAACTAACAATGTTTGTCTGAATGAAATAAAATATGCATTAAATGTCTTCCGATCTAGTCATTCTTTTAGATCTTAAATCAGCCTGACGTCTATTTACGAATTTCACAGGAACCGAAAACGTCCAAACCAAGAGTTTTGTGTACATAAAATCATTCTTATTTATAGTTAAGCATCTTGTAAATTCAAGGTACTTGTTCAATCAATACAACTTTCATTCGCCCATTGTAATCAGGTTTAGAAAGGTAGAAGTACCAATTATTATGTATCTGACAGAAGATAAGCACGAAATCAACACTTATCGACGAGTGTCAGATTGTGCGTACTGTACAGAATGACACATGTTAGATTATTTAAGAGTTTCTATCAAAACTCACCACGTCGTATCATCCCTAATGCAATTGATGCGTCGGACATGTCGGGATTTGTCTTGCAACGTCGTTAACATTCGTTACGTATCTTATCTATTCGGGCGACGTCGAAAACATTCTGCGGTGGAACCGTCCGGTTCCACCGCCGAATGTTTGCGATGTCGCCAGAATAATTTCGAAGTCATGTGAATCTCAATCTCATTAGGGTAAGCTACCTTAAGGATCGTCTGAATGACATGGAAACAATCTGGAAACATAATACCGCGATCGTCACGTTTTTATCTGGTTATAACCGCGTAATCAGGGTACTTATTCAATCAATACGGCTTTCATTGCCGATAGAAATCTGATTAGTTACATTGGGTCATTAGGTTTAATTGGACGTCATTATACTCCTTCAAATGGTAGCGTAGTGTCTCGGATTTTTATGACCTTTTAAGGCAATCGAAGCGTTCTACTTTATTTAAGAAAAATACATGGGATCTTATGGTATCCCATGTCTCATATGGGATCTTAAACTATAAATATAAAAGGCGATGCTAAGGAATTTCAAGCACGAAAATTGTGTCATAAAGCATACTTATTTCTTGTTTTTTTTTCTTTTCTATTAATGGACGAGGTACTTATTGCTTTTTTTGCCAGGCCAGATAACACAGCCGATGACTCCACTGTCATGCGATTAAGTAAACGCAAAATGAATACCACGATGCAGTATTATTGCAAAGACAGCTTGGATGTTGTTTTTGTATATGTACGCAGAAGTATGATTATGAACACAGATTCAATGGACCGTTGCAATATATTTTGTACGGCCATTTCGAGAAAGAAAATAATTGTTCCGTTGACCGTTTACCGGAAACATTTCTGAGAAAGATGATTGATTTTTATTACATAGAGTAGTCTAATTTCTATAATTATAGACCATCATTTCCGCCGGCCGTCACAAAAATACAAAGGCAACAAATGAATGAAGTGAATTAACCCTTTTCAATACCGTGAAACTTCGATCATTTGTAGCATTTGTATTTTGTACAAACTTTGTTTGTTACCATTAAAACCAACATACTTTTTCGCGTCGCTGTTTTTTTTTTGTTTTTTTTTTTTTTGTTGTTGTTGTTTTTTTTTTTTTTTTTTTTTTTTTTTTTTTTTTTTTTTTTTTTTTTTTTTTTTTGCCAACGACATCGCAGTATATTTCAAAATTTGGCCGCTGTATTTCGCATGAACGACCTGCCGGCTAGTTTATGTGACGTCTTTACAAAGTCATGCCCCGTCTCAAATGAACCGCTAGCGAACACTAAGTCAGATAAAGTCTGTATAGTAGAATCTACGCGATATAAACATTCAATGCGTTGCGCGCATTTGAATATTCATTTCCCGTAGAATCTACCTTACAGCCTATATCTAATACGTAATGTCAAGGATTTGAAAAAAAATCGTTTAAACGAAACTTAATGTATATATAAGACGCAGAAACATGTCGACATAACCTAGTTTGTTCTGGGTGGGTTCATACGTCAAATTCGTAACATGCTTACATTTTCACAACTTTACTGAATTCGTAATTTAGTAGGAAAATTCAGGGGAAAAGTTTTTGTTTAATCAAACGCTGACATCTAAATTCAATACAAAAACTACATTGTGGTGTGTAATTGAAATCTTTTAATCATTATACAAATGTTTCTTTGGCAATTATGACTTGAAACAATACTATATGAATGAGGACTTTGATAATAGAATACGAAATACCTATTACTTGTAGCGGACAATTGGACTCCAGAATACGAGAACATTTGGTGGAAAGTTACGTATTGTATGTTTATCCTGGTATAGAACAACCATAAACTGACAGCTAACCGCAACGAAATGCAAATCTCCTCACAATATCTAGTTGTTTAACTGTAATTCAATTTTAAGGCGCCATCAGTTAGTATAGCCACGAATATAGTCTAACATAAACAAAACATAACAAACTGTATCTCAATTACATGACTTCACGTGAAAAAAGTATTTTAACAATTTCTCAGTTTCTAAACAAAGCCTTGTTCTTACATCTATATGAAAGGTAGTCAATGTAATATTTCTAGTCGACCTTGGGGATGTCTTTAATGGTCTCATATTACGTCGATTAACTGATTATCTTGCACAATCATTGTAAACAAGATGGGAAAACAAATCCCTGGTCGAATGTACCAATGGATGTGTATGACACTTTCAGTAAAAATAAACAACTTTTATTCGATATAACATTGGTGTTTTTTTGTTGTTGTTGTTGTTGTTGTTGTTGTTGTTGTTGTTGTTGTTGATGTTGTTGTTGTTGTTGTTGTTGTTGTTGTTTTCAAAAGCTGCGTTGCGTAAGATTAAAGACAACCGTGCTTCAGAACAACGTGGGGGCATTTAGAAACATGTTGACGATTTGTATTAATTCTTACTCAAACATAAAAACATACCTACGCCAATAGAGATGGAATACGTTAGACTGGTACCCCGTCTTCTCTATGTATGACCAATATGATCGATAGATCTAGGGACAGGGAACCAGTCTAGGAATACGTATACACTATTATACAGAGACATTCGTTGACGCAGCATTTACCCCTTGACCTGGTCACCAGCATTTTCTTCTTTTGTCCAAATATTCTTCAAACGTTTTCCAATGATGGACACCAAACAAGATTTTGTTTTGGAAAGGATAATGGCAGATTTGTATAAAGGAGACCAATCCGTTTTATTGCAGTCACAATCTTGAGTAATTAATGGAATTTCCGTTGTCTTTCCTGTGGCATTAAATTGAATTACGATGCCTTTCCACCAGAGGTTAATTCAGGCAAACAAAATACCAGCTCTGAAGGTTGCACACGCTTTGTAGATCAGGTCAAGTGGTAAATATTGAGTCAACGAATGATACAAACACAAAGAATGTACATCAACACAAAATACATCCAACAGTCACTTGGGTACATCTGGTAAAACTTTCTTTCGAACGTTTCGAAATTGTGCGATTGCACGTGATCATTGCGTGGTTAGGAAAGATTTAAGAAAAATAAACCATGTATGACTATTTTAGAGTTTTACTTTGCGCGTGTCGCAGACGGTGACATTTTGGACTGGAGCTGACGACAAAACGGATTTTGATACAGCCTTGATTATCTGAACGGTGTATCACAGAAAACATTGAGGTAAAATCAGAATATGTTGGTTGTCAAAGCTCATTGCTTTTACGAGACTGTTCACTAGGGGCGTTCAAACTGGGCCTTGTTACAGAGTTGTTTAGGAGTTTAACATTAACTTTTAACTGTTAAAATATGTAAGAACGTAATAAATTGAATAAACTGATCCAAACTCAAAAGATTGACAGAAGCTATTACGCATTTCTACAGCGGATATGCATCATATTAGAAGCCACTCCTTTACTCTAACAGAGAACTGCGTTCGTCAACACTACAAAAGACATCTGTACAATGTGTATAGAGAAGGACTGAATATACTGTATCAATCAAGCTGCCTTTTCTCCCATTGTTGACGATTCTACTTTATCAATGGGTTTGATATCGGTTTTGTTCAAATAATGATAATGATAATAATAATAATCCATTGTGTATCAATTAATGAGATTCGTCTTATTTTGTACTAAAAGCAATGTGTCACTTATGATGTCAAAAAATCGCTGTAAAAATTGAATTCATAAATATATGATCGTCTTGGCACTGTAGTTAATCGGTTTTCAAGACCTTATTTAGAAGATATAGGCCTACATGTTTTCTGATTATCTATTTCCTTTAACCCTTTCCTAAACAAGATCTGGTTTTGACCTGCCTTATAGAAAAGGGGTTTGAAAACATTGAGACAAAAGAAGAAACTGCTGATAACCAGCAGTTTCTCCTTTTGCCTCAATATTTTCTTGGTAAATGACACACAATTTCAATCTGTATGAACACCCATTTTGTCGTCTGCATTAGCCTTTGAATTGGACCACCCTTGAATTTTGTAGTTTGGAATAGGGTTAAGTATTAGGACGCCAACATGAGGAACAAAGAAAACATACAACAATGTTTGCTTCAGGTTTATGTCGACTGTTATATTCAAACTTAATTGCATAATCTGCATTTCGATCCAATAAAATACAATTAATGTGCGTGTCAAAGAGCAGTTTAAATTACTAAGAAACCTCGATAGTTGCTTGGGATACAGTTTCAAATTAATTTATTTTCCTGTATCGCGTTCGTAAAAATCTAAGACAATCCTTTACTGGAATTTTTACAAGTGTAAGGCCTTCTTAACTTTTTAACATTTAACCTTTTACACCACAATCCAACTTTTTGACTATTCTCAAGAAAAATGCTTGTGACAAACAATTTCTTCATTTTCCACAATGTTTTCTAACTCAAATGGAAAGATTTTTAGAATTCCATCAACTTGAAATTGTCGTCTGCAAAATCTTTGAATTTGGACCACCCTAACTATTTGCCGTTTGGGAATGGGTTAACAAGATAAAAGTTTGGAAAAGGAAGTTGTAAAATGAAGAAAAGGCTTTTTCTGCTTTCAAAGACAAACAAAAAAATTAATTCCCTGGAAATTGTTGCCTACAAAATACTTAAATTTGGACCGGTCTAAGATTTGGCATGAAATTAGGTTAACTCAGATGTCGAAAAAAAAACTTGTACAATTTAGAAAGGATATTCATTCGTTCATAGTAGTTTTTCTAGAACCAATACATGGTGAAGGAATAATGAAATTTCAATCAGTATTCAGTGCAAGCTAAAGATACCTAAAGACATTACCAGATGCCAAATCGGGTCTTAATGAAGGTATTACTGACCACAATTTCAGATGCATGAACATTTACACAATTTGGTCTTTCCGTGTAAAAACATTGTCTGAAGCAATGCCTTCATTTTCGACAATGTTTTCAAAAGCTATAATCTTGTGGGAAGTCAAAACAAACAACGCTCTGAGACTGGGTGAAATCTGGAGAAATCTGGAATTATCAGTAGCAATTTCCGCCAGGAACCATTAAATATCACTTAAAATATCAGGGCAAAAATCGACCGGAAGTAACACCTAATTAGCTTTTGTTAAATCGGATCCATTCTTTGATGGACTAATCGCTACACGTAGTAATCTTACAGAAATCTACATGAGGTCATCGCTTCACCAACCTCATAACAGATACAGATTCGTTTCACTTAACGATTATAAATTATATGTTGAAGAAAACATGGAACTCACAAATGTTAGGCCAACAGGTACTTAAGCAAGAAGAATTATTTAGTATGAGTATCATATGCACATTTGAACTGAGATCTGGAAAAGAGTCTATACTGGCATTAAAGACAAACATAGGCCCGGATCGGTGCGTTCATATATACATTCTGATCTAATTCATGATGTTCCCTTATAAATCATTTATGACCTGTTGACAGTTGTAAAACAGCCAAATAGATCCATAGTTATTAGACTGCACTGAGGCACAGGCTGATCTGGAAACACGATATACTAAAATGCTATGATGGCCCTTTTTCCAGATTCCGGTTAATTTATATTTGTCTCTTTTGACCAATATAATGCCGCGATTATGTACATTGTCAACTGCAATTCAGCCTGGCCGGCTAGATTTTTTGTGGAATTTCTAACCAGCAAACTGGGTGCATGTAATCCCGTTTCTCCTCCTCTCCTTCCCCGCCGAAAGAAAATCTGAAATACTAACAGCAGATTTGTCTGTACACCTATCAATCTCATGCAATTTGTTTTTGTCTGTGTTATCTAATATTTGTTTCCTATCCATATTGCTTGTGTTTGGATAAAAGGCTAAACACGATTTATGGCCGAAGCCATCTTGAGCAATTATTGGATTTCCGTTGTCTTTGCCGTAACCTTAAATTGAATATTATTCCCCAGAGGTACGATTCTGAGGAATCAACATTACAACGGTTACACATGAAATCCATGATGATCTAATTGTCTTTATAACTACGATCAAATATGACTTCGGTAAAGATTTGAAAAAAGAAGAAATGGTTTTTCCCCCTAAAGCTTCTGTTGTCTCTATACACTTTGCTTTTTACCAATTGCATTCAGTTTAGAGCAAATCATATCATCACGAAAGGGTTTAGTCCATTTGAAATTTTCGGAACCTTGCAATGTCGAGTACAATGAAGTTTTATTTTTTCTTTCCACTGTATAGGTGTTCTAGAGCAGATCTAGCTTGGTTGCCAGAATGGCAACCTTGGGCAACTCCCAGAATTCGCAAAAATCCAAGATGGCCGCCAAACGCAGCTGGAAAAATCAACTTTTTTTCAAATTGTCCAACAATGATGGAAAAAATGTCTATTTTGGGGTTTTGGGGTATGTTAAATTCAAATCTGATGATGAATATAGCATATGGATATCATAAAAGTACTAATTGAGAGATGGCTGCTGGATGCCATCTTGAGAGTCACATTTTTTGTACATTAGTTTTATACAGTCTTTAAAAGGCATCTTTTCAGAATACTTGATAAGCCAAATTTACTTTGCATCTCATAACTTCACATTTTCATTTCTTCTTTTCTGTTTTATACCAACCTTGTATAAATAAAAATCAGAAATGGCATCTATGTGCCATATTGAAAGTAATTATTGGTTGAAATACTGGTACAAATTGCAGCCAAATTTCGATATTTACGTGTTATTAAATCTCTTTACGTATTTTAACACATTTGGACTAAATCTGGATATTACATATTTCCTTACTGCTCTCATATAAATGATAGTAACAGATATGGCAACAAGTTGCCATCTTGACATAAAGAGCAAATATTAAGAAAGTAGGACATCAAATGCCTAAAAAGTTTCTCTTTTCGCCAACAATGATATAATATCAATTAACCTGTGTTAATTTCTTTAATTTAATGACTCTAAAAGTTTTGTTCATGAGTGCACTTAGTGGAACATTCAAATAAGATATTGTTAGGTCCTGTTGTTGGATATTGTTATCTAGGTTTCAAGTTTTTGCTTTGGAAAATCAAATTTTGATACATACATGTAGTTATGTATAGGACTTTGTTCATTTTTAACACTAGAACTAGATGAATATAATTATAGAATGTAAAACATAGGCTGCCAGTTACCATAATTATTGTTACACGAAGGCGATATCTGTGTTGTACGCTTGAGATATATATGTATGTAATTGCGATTTTATTGAATTATGGCCACCAGCTACCATGTTGAAATTTAAAGTTTCAGTTGTTGCTGCTGACTTAAGATAAACATCTTTGGCATTTTGCAATATTTCAATTTCAGTACAGTTCTAAGCATTTTATCTACATAGTTACATAGATATAAATTCATGGATATTGTAAAGAAATTGAAGCATAGAACAATTGTGATTGATGCACTATTCAGTAAGTTCCTTTGAGAGCTGATCTTTCTTTTCAGCTTTCATACCTTTACAATATAAAATTAATGAAGAAACACCTAAGTGATCATGGTAAACACTACAACCCTTTGAGTGCCATGCATAATGTAATGCTTAGTCTTGTCATACTACAGCCATGAACGATTTTAATGCACAAAAGGAAACAGTATCTTCATGTAAGCAATGGTGGCCCTAAGATAGCTCCAATAGAATAGTGTAGATGTGCATGTACATAATTGCGAGGAAGTTGTCACATTCTGTTTCAACTTGTTTACCCGAATAACTAACTAAAAGAGTGCATGTGCTGTCAAGACTTATGAGCGCTTTACAGAGACAATTATACTAGACAGAGTTATTTTGCCCTTTGAAAAGGTAATAAATATACACAATATATTTAAGACAATGTGGGATTTTAGCATATCAATTTTTCATTTTGAGAAATCAATGTAAAGTGGATATACATGCATGTCAGTTTTTAGATTTTCTTCTGTAAACAAGAATAAGAATCACAATGTACGAGGGCTGTCCTAAAAGTTTCGGGACAAGTGCCATAACTTTTTATTTATTAATATTTCCCATTAATTTTCGCACCACTGATAGCTGCAATATTATTCTATTGAATGATAGTCTCATTTTAATATCGGTACATAGATGCACGAGAAAGCGTCTCCATAGTAACGCCAGGTATGCGTGAGCGGGGCACCAGCCTGTGAAGAACGTAAGACATACATTTTTAATAGTCTGTAATGCTCAAATCTTCTCGAAATACTCTCCCCCGTGTTGGATGCTCTTGTGGTGTCGTTCTACCCATGATTTGAAGCAGTTTTTGAAGTCTCCGGCCGGTATTTTGCGAATGTTCTCCCTGACAACGACCGGCAGATCATCGACGTCGTCGAAGCGACGTCCCCGCAAATCACGCTTGATAGCGGGGAAGAGCCAGAAATCGCAGGGCGCGAGGTCTGGGGAGTATGGGGGGTGACCAAAGGTGCGGATTTTTTTCTCAGCAAGTACGCTCTTGGTGAAGGATGAGGTATGAGGAGTGGCGTTGTCATGATGAAGGTAGAATTTGCCATTCTTCTCCGGTCTCTTCTTCTGTACAGCCCTGGCCAAATCACGTCGGAGCACCTGCAATGAGATAATGGGCTCGTCCAAAGTATGCACGCAACGTATTGTACATATACAATATATAATTAGATAATTTTTATAATACTAGTATAAACCTACCTGTACCGTTTCTCTATAAATTATCTACAATGAGAAGATTAGTATAGAATGAATAAAATGCAAACTCTACCTTTGAGTAATACTGTGTGGTCACAGTCCTCCCGGTCGGCACTGCGTGGCAAGGAACGACGCCCCTCGTGTCGAAAAAGACAATAAACATCATCTTCTTAGCAGACGGTTTCACCATGGCTTTTGTCGGGGACGGCGAAGAAGGTGTTTTCCATACTGAACTGTCCTGTTTGGTTTCCGGGTCATATAGACTGACCCAGGTCTCATCCGCCGTAATAATGGGATCCAAGACCTTTCGCAGCGTTCCCTGTACTGCTTTAGGAAAGCCGTACTGTCGGCGACTCGCTGCAGCTTTTGCTGGCTGGACAACACACGCGGGACCAGCTGGCACATACTTTTACCATACCAAGCTCCTGTCTAATGATCCTATGAATGGAGGAGGATACAAGTCCAGTTTTCAAAGCAGTGTCACGTACAGTTAATCTCCTGGCAGATCTCAATAATGCTTTAATTTCGAGTGCATTACCTGACAGTACACTGGGCCACCCTGTCCTAGGAAGATCGGTAGGTTGGCGTGTATGATCGTCTTTGAAGGTGTTATACCACTCATAAATGCGCGTTCTTGACATTGCTGCCGCTCCATAGGTAGATTGTATCATCGAAAGTGTCTCTGATCTACTTTTCCCCATCAAAACACAAAACTTCACTGAATATCGCTGTTCAGGGTTCATTTCGCACCTAATTCACGCCTGTGTTTTCAAAGACGTCACTTGTTTACACCGTAAATACAGGAAATGACGTCGTTAACGTCGTACACGTTCGCGCCAAAATTTATTGCGACGTCAAAGACGTATAGAGGCATTTTAATTGCGATACATAATTGGTGTGTAATAATTCCTATTGCACGGCGACGTCAAGGTGCCCCGCTCACGCCTACCTGACGTTACTATGGAGACGCTGTCTCGTGCATCTATGTACCGATATTAAATGAGACTATCATTCAATAGAATAATATTGCAGCTATCAGTGGTGCGAAAATTAAAGGGAAATATTAATAAATAAAAAAGTTATGGCACTTGTCCCGAAACTTTTAGGACAGCCCTCGTACATGATTTAATGAAAGAACTGCGTCTCATTCCGTCAGTTTAATTTGTTGTTGTTTTCTTCTTGCTGATATATGGCACATCTTAATCAAAAGAATCATTAAGACTCATTGCTTGAAGACTGTAAGTATACACAATACATAGTTGGTGTATAAAATGGGCCTCAAGACAATGAGATTATAGATTTAGAACACTTCTGGCGATAACTGAAGTGAGATTGTATGTGCAATGAACGTATTGTTTAAATTCAAACATTGCTGAGGAAATTTTCCGAAATATGGTGCATGCCAAAAGAAAAATACTTTGGGAAAATTATTGAAAAAAATATACGAACGAAATATTTTAGTAAAATATGCTAATGCATTTGGTGAGATTTGAAAGGCAAAAGCCATTTAGAATCAGAAGCAGAAGTGCGTAGGAATTAGCGAATGTAAAATTATTCAGTTTTAATCAAGTTGTATCTTGCCATTTCTGTTCTTTTCCCAATAAATGTGAATGGACAACCACACGTTAAGGTATCCTGATACAATATAAAATGGACAGGGTTTCTCTGTGAATCTATGTAGATATCTTTTATACGCTTTCTTTAGAATAAATGTTTTTGGTGGTATCTTGCCCAGGTTACCAAACGCTTGGTAATTTCAACCTCCTTAATTTATTGCTTGTGTCTTTTTCATCGAGCAAAGTGTTTTTGTTAACAGTATATCTTCAAGACCGTATATGAACTGGTAGATCTAGTAACAGTTTGATCAAACATGCCTTTTCGAGTTTGTTTTCTTTTATTTCTTATTTCTATCAATCTAGTAAAATGTAATGGCGCGGAATGATCATATACATGGTATCTACATCCAATGTTGACTGAACATAATAATTCCTCTAAAGCTACACACATTTTGTACATCGGATCTGCGCGTAAGGTTAACACGGTTCCTCTGAACATGCATCAAACGTCTCTTCTGAAAGACGGTTAAGGAGTTCCCTATTTGCGCTTTGGGTGATGTTTACATTCAATATTTGGGATCACTTCTTCAGAGTTATGAAGAAGCAATAGGAATTAATTATATAAATTCATAACAGTACTTTAACCGACACTGGCAACTTTTGTTATCTAGAACTGTATATCATTACACAGAGGTGATGGTCGTCTTTTGAAATAACATAACTGTTTTAAACATATCATCTGTAACAGTTTCGAAAACGCTCCAAGACAGTCAGAGTTATAAAACTGATTACTATAGAAAAATATAACGTTTTGAAGAAATCTGGAATTTGTAACAATTGAAATACCCCAATAAAGTACAATATAATCATTTTCCATTGTAATTCATGTACAATCTTGTAGTAGCAATATTTACTGTCACTTTCAATATACCATATTGTGGCCATTCCCAAATGATTAACACTTTAGATAAATGCAAGACCCAAATAAATATTACAACATGTTATTAAATGAATATATGGAATATGACAAATATCACATTTTAGCCGCATTTTCTACAAGTAGAAATAAATAGTAATAAGTGAATTAAGCCAGCTATCATTTTCAATATGACGTCTGGCGGCCATGCCGGAATTTTATGTACACCAGGTAAATCAAAGAGAAAATTTAAGAAATAAAATGGATTTACCTTATCAAGTGTGTCTTAATACATAATATTCTATGAGCCATGTACATTTTGAGAAAAAAATGTGATTTTCAAGATGGCGTCCGGCAGCCATCTCTATTTTAGCATATTTGTGTTATCCGAATGCTATATCTATCAATGGATTTGGATTTAGCACACAAAAGAACTCCTAAATAGGCATTTTTCGCATCAATCTAGGACAATTTGACAAAAAGTTTATTTTTCCAGTTGGGTTTGGCGGCCATCTTGGATTTTCGCGAATTGTGGGAGTTGCCCAAGGTTGCCATTCTGGCAACCAAGCTGGATCTGCTCTAGAGCACCTATACAATGCAAAGAAAAAATAAAACTTCATTGTACTTGACATTGCAAGGTTGTCACATAGGGCATATAGCAGCGTCAAATGGACTAGTTCGATATACCACTGAGAAAATGAAACAGAAAAGTTCTACCAGAACTAAATTTGCTGCTTTTCAACGAAAACATAATAACGTCAGCTTAAAGATTCATACTTACAGTTACTTACTTACTTTTTTTCGGGGTAATTTTCTGTAAAAATAACTGTACATAAATACAATATGGCCTTTAATATTTCTCTGTGCAAAATTGAAGCTTCGTCTGACCTGTATTGGCTAAAATTACGACGGATAAAAAACCCCATATCACATCATTTCCTAAATACGATCAACCAGCTGTAAATACCGGTATCTTACATAGTATTACACCGCTGCATGATTATCGATTTATGTCATTTTCTGTTTGAATCTTGTTTTCTGTCATATAAAGTCTATAAACGATGTGACAACATGCTAAAAGCCAACTGTTGTGGATCATTAGAGATTTAGGCCTAGGGATACTAATGTACCTTTAATACAAGCTGCAGTTACGAGGTTTTCGTTGAAAAGTGACGTTTTACTAAACATCTTCATAGACATTTAAATAGGGAGCCCACATTGTTCCGTAGTTTTATGTTCTTGCTTTTTTATTAAAACAAGCTGCAGTTTTTTCGCTGAAAAACGACGATATGATGTTTTGTAAGGAGACTTTTTCTTTCATTTTCTAAATAGTCCGTGAGCCAGAGGGTCGATTGGTACCATCCGAGGTGAAAAATGTTTTTGAGTAGCCTGACATGTCCACTTAAAGAAAATATGTGAAAGCATTCTGAAATCGGTAGCTTTCTATATTTTGTCACTCTTTTAGTATATGTACCATTTACACAATAAAAATATAAACAGTTGAGCCTCAACATTTGGTTGACAATAGAACACATTTTTTATCTTAAACACGCTATAAAGTTTTTTTATTACAATTCTTGCAACTGAGATCAATTGTAGTATCATGTACAAAAGAAAAGATAAAATTAACTTCCAAATTAATATTATGTGACAATCTGAATAGATAGCTATGCATATGCTTGTTTTATAAGAAAATTATACTTAAATGTACGTATATTTTTAACTTTGATGACAACACTTAACCCATAATGAAGAAAAACGTGCTCTATATACTCAGTTGTTTCAAATATCCTCTTGGAAAAGCAGTTTGCATGTTTTTATCGTACAAATTGATATAATTAGCATATTTATCTTACCACACCCACTAAATCCTATGTTATCTTCGCTTATTACGTAAAGTGTTAACAAATAAGTATAGAATTTTTCTTTTTGGTTGGTAACTTCGAACAGTCCTTGACTCGTTTTGGCAATTCTTATAAAACTTTGTCACTGATTTCATGGCTGCTGACATGTAATAATATTCTAATAACGGGTTATTTGACGTAATTAACGGGACTTTTATACACTAATTGACATTTTGGAAGAAATTCTCATAAAGCTTACCGTGACATGATAACTAACATTTTCAGTACTTTCTAACTTGATTAGGTGCTTGGCGCTTTTGTCGTAAAATGGTCTAAGAAGTGATTATTTATTTATTCGCTTTATAATCCGTCTGCTCATTCCGATCATACAATTTTACTGGAATCTGGAAATTATCTTTTATGGCTTTTAAGATTAGTATGATGTTCTTTTACGATTGTTACAGGTCACAAAGAAACTTTAAGAGGACAACTTGGATCGTCATCAGACAGCGCGTTTGTTGGCCTCAAAAGATATAAGGTACCTTTTCTTGATAATGGTCATTTGCTTAGATTACTCCTACAATCTTGAATAATAACTAAACGTTACCCTATATTAATGCTGCCTCATCATGGTTTAACGAATATTGAACGTAACCATAAAGAATTGTGACATGTTTCGAAATGACTAAATATCTGATATCTAAACAGAACTTCAGTGAATTTATAATTTCCTTAAACAAGACAAGGTCCCAATTACCACCATTTATTATAACTTCTCTGACGTCAAACTGAATTTCGACTTTTCTCCTGAGTATTGAGGTGAGATAATCTAGATAATTTAATTTACTTGAATATACAGAAATATTGAGAAATAACGTCATTTGTGTTACAGTATAAAGGGTGCACCTTCGATTTCATGGATGCTTCATTAAACACGACATCTTCCAATCAAACAAGAAATCCAGGCGAAAATTTGAATCAGTTGCCCGTTGATGTGCATCATATAATACAATTGTCGAGGTCTCATTTGTCAAGAAAATGAGAATTTTATGGGGAAGCTTAATCATAATATGTGAGGATTTTTTTCTCCAGTCTTAATCACTTTTTCAGACTATATAATGTTTGCGGACACCTTAGAATAGCAGCTAAACTGACGTATGCAGTAACTCATTTTCTCTAGATCTGCGGTTTAGCTTATTAACAATTGTGAGATTAAAAGGAAGCGCTGGTTATCGAGAGTTTATCTAAGAGCTATCTTAAAAGGCTACTCGAATATTGTATACAAGCAGAATCATAATTTCGTTGCAACTTTTGTTGATATTTTTACACATGGCATTAATTTTCTTGCCACTTTAAAATGCACAGGAAAATATTTAATGTAAAGTGCACACCGACATTTTATTTGAAAGCGTCACTTTGTATGTTTAATGGAAATCGATTAAACATAAGAATATCAACAGAAAAATCGAAAATTATTTGTGTATGAACATATCAATTTTAAAAAACCTCTTGTGGTATATTGAAGGCTTTTCTTTAAGGACAATTTGTAGAAACGCACGGACGCCCATCTACTTTATGGCAGTCACAATCTTGAGTAATTGATGGAATTTCCGTTGTCTTTCCTGTGGCATTAAATTGAATGACAATGCCTTTCCACCAGAGGTTAATTCAGGCAAACACAATACATAATCTGAACGTCGCGTACTGTTTGTAGACATATTTATAAGAAATACTCATGCCCTCATGTTGACATTTGGTTTTACTGCTTTTCTGAGCTTCTTGCAATGTGAACGGCACCGGTACCCCCAAATGAAAAGATTCAAAACATAATGCTGAACAGAAAATATTTTAAGAATTTTATTTTAAAGATCATTATCAACGATCTAACGACCTAGTTTTTGTGTAAACTGTTAGTCGCACGCGAAATCAGGTTGGGCCAATCAGTTTTGTTGTTGCAAGTAATTACAAAAAAACACAAGCACGAGAAGTAATGAACCCATCCACATTGTAAAAGTTGATTCATGTTTATGTCGATTCTTATATTTCAATGCAGTTGCATAATCTGTATTTCGATCAAAAAAATGTAACAAATGTTCATGTCAAAAAGCAGTTTGAATTACAAAGAAATCCAATTATAACATGAGTTTGCTGTTTCAAATTTATTTTCCTGTATTATGTTCGTAGAATCTGAGACCGATTTCTTCCTTGAACTTCTTTACTCCTTTACCAGACTGTAAGATTTTAGATTGGTCCAAATTCAAAGATGTTGGAGATGACAATACCAAGTGAATGCAGTTTTACATTATTGAAATTAGTGTAGATGTGTAGAAAATATAGCGGGAATGGAAACATTGCATGTCATAATCAATATCTTCATTTTTTACAGCTTTGAAACATGGGTTCCCAACAAAAAAAACATCATAATCTATTCAGCCAGGACAAATAAAAATTCGGTTTCTAAAGCGAAAAACAATTCAATCCCCAACGAAATTTTAAATCTGAAATCATTAGTGACAATAACCGCCAGAAAACATTAATCACTTAAATTGTCAGCGCAAAAGTTAACCGAAAGTGTCACCTTATTAGTTTGTGTTAAACCGGATCCTGTATTTGAGTAAACTTATCCCACTAATCGTTAGATACCACTTCGCGTAGTTCCGCCCACAATTTCGGCGTTTTCAGTGACAACGTAAATTGACCACGGTCTCCAGATTTTAAATTCATAAGAAGATATGAGAAAACTTGGTAAGTGATTTCTTTGCAAATCGACCTGGGCGTTGTTTTGAGAAATAAAACCTTTGTTTTGAGTGTTTATCTAATATATGTTTCCTATTCATATTGTTTCTGTCTGCATAACAGGCTAAACCCAATGTATGTCTAAAACAATCTTCGGTAAGTATCAGATTTCTGTTGTCAATGCAGTAACCACAAATTGAATTACATTCTCAAGAGGATGGGTTCCATGGAATAGAGGTGACTGTTATCAAATTATTTCTTACACTTTATCATGTTCTTTGTGAATGCAGTTTTGCATTTAATCTATTGGACTGCAAGTTGTACATGTTATAAACCTCTTTTTGCGAATCGGCAAAATTGTACTCAACATTTCACATTTGTATATTTTGTAATTATAATTTTTGTCGTCATGAAAATGAAAATCAATTTAAACTAATTCATTTTGTTCTAGTCCTATATTTTAAGGCGTCAAAAGCTGTGTTTCCACTAACCAAATCGGCTCTGTACTTTTGTGTCAACCCTGCAGAATTTTATTTCCATTTTCATTAAAGGTAAACGATTGCCATGCCGACTTACTCTTCGAGAGTATCTGAAAACAAACATTTGCCTTTAATTGATAAAACCTACAATACTAATATCTAAAATATCTGTCGTCATTTACTAGTTTGTTGTATTCGAGACATTTTCGATTTACAAATGATGATATTTACCGGTTATTAACATAATAGAAATAGACAAAAAATGTCGACGTACCGACCCTGACTTTTAGACATGTTAGCGGAAACATGACAAATATAAAAAAAAATCCGTATAATCATGCAAAAGAATAAAATCGCGCCCTATTTAACCCTTTCCCAAACAACAAAATTTCAGGGTGATCCACTTCAAAAACTGTAAAAAATGACAAAATGGATGGTATTAAAGATAGGAATTTTGTAAAATATAGCTCGGAAAATATTGAGACAAAAGGAGAAACTGCTGGTTATCAGCAGTTTCTTCTTTTGTTTCAATGTTTTCCCAAGGCTATTCTCTTAGGGACGTCAAAACCAGGTCTTGTTTGGGAAAGGGTTAACAAAGACAGCTTATATCATTTACTTTTGCATGGTGCAATAAAGTCATTACTTGGGACAGAGAAGTCTCTCTTAAAATTCAGATTCAAGTTTCACTGGAAAATATAGGTCTAGGTCTTGGACATTTTGTTCCTCGAATGGTGAATGAAAGATTTACATCTGTCAGAAAATGATAAATGTTACAATTTCGCCCATCACATAAAGTCACGACAGTGGCGTCAATGTTATTCCAGAAAGTGTATTTTGTTATGGAAATTTGAATCTTCTCGTTACACTTTCCTAAACAGGACCTCATTGTCCGTAATATTTATGTCTAAAATCAACAGCTCTTTTGTTATTCTTTCATTTTAATCTTACTGTATAAGTGTCATTTTACGGGACATCAAATGCATTGAACGTGATGCATGTATCTAAACCCAGAAATTTTTCTCCAGTCACGTATACTGGCAGAGCCATTCAGTACATTTAGATTAACCTTAAAAGTCAGAAAGGCCGAGAAAAAAATAAATTCCAAAATCCATTTTGAATTGGTCCTTAAGAGATTTTCTCCTCTTCTAATTAATTTTGTAAATTGCAAAACCGGGATATCTTTCTGTGATCACAAGTGAGCTTTGGACATTTTATCACGATACTCGTTAATAACGTCAGACATCCTCCAAAAAAGTTGAATTAGTTTTTCGTGTTTAAAACTCATCGATGTGCATCGTATAATGCCCTCCGTCGAAATCTTTAATTTTTCAAGAAAATGAGAATTCTAGGGGGGAAACTTGAACATTATTTTCTTGCATGTTTATCTGATTTCAATATCTTTTTAAGGCATATGCTTTAAAGGACAATTTTAATCCACACAAATGGTCTCAAGTTTATTGAATACTTTTGATTAAAATTGTAATATTTTTGGGTTTTTTTGTATTTGTTTGTTTGTTTTTATCTTGATGATGATGATGAGGAGTAGGAGGAGGATAAGAATGATGAGGATGATGATGATGATGATGATGATTACGACGATAATGATGATGATGAAGTCATATTCTTTCTTTATCAATTGGACACTAAATCTAATTCATTGCAGAATTAATCTTATTGCATTTCTGTTGTCTTTACAGCAACCCACTGCAGGAAATCACGTGACACAACATTTTTCTGGTAGTAATGCTAAAACCATGTGACCTATATGAAAAAGGTTTCAATGTTTCAAGATCATTTAACTAGGTGTTGTTTATAAGATCCATCATATCTAAGAAATAACTGACGTTTTATACCATCTCAACATCAAACCAAATTCAAATTGATCACATATTAAAATATTCATTGACATATATATTCTTTATTTCCTCCATATTTGGAGATCAATTTCAAATACATACAACAATTAATAAACATACAAACATGAAAAAGCAATGGGAAACATTTAGAGAAAATTACATCAAACACAGAATGACAACGATGAAGGAAGCGAAAGATAAAGCAAAGGAATAAGACGGGGAAAGTACAAGAGAAAAAGAAGAATACGAGAATAAGCATAATATCATGAGTTCATTTACAACAAATACAACAAAAACTATTCTAAATACTGTACAGATGTTAATGAAAGGAGCAGTGATGATTATGTGAAAGAAAGAGAAAAAAAATGAATTATCTGTATGCATTTGTATACCCGCACAACATTGAAACGCATGTTTAGCATCAAACGGTCAAGCTGTGCACATATACAAATCACACACTTATAGCGGAAGATTACCAATGCATAAAGACTGCGGTTGCAGTTAACCGCTGCATCCACACAGGTTCTCGGTCGCTATTCTTAATGAACAATATCCCGCGAATACCTTTATCAATTCCCAAGTAATCAATCAAATTAAAGGAGATCGAAAGTTGGCGAAAATCCCTATCTTTGATAGCATTCACGAAATCGAAACAGAACTGAGAAAGGAAACGGGTATGCTCCAGTCAATTACTTAAGAAAGTACGAAACCCAAGCGTGGTGTAAAAACTTGTATGGCATTTTCAAAAACTCATCATATTCGTTTCCTAATAATGTATACAATTCTGCAGAAAAACCTAATAAAGCATTTATCTTATCTTCTTTACTCAAATTTAAAAGTATTCTAACAATGTTAATGCCAAATTTTCTTTGAGCTATATCAAGGAACTTTAATCTAGAAATTCTAGAAGTTTCACAGTCTAATATCACGTGAGTGGTAACGTTTGTTTCCTCACAAGGTACTTGGCATTTGTCACACTCAGATTTAACGTAAGCCAGATAGGCTACCAATTGAGCAACAGTAAAGCAGTATTTTAACATATTAGGATACTTTCTGGCGAAAACCCATACAGATGGTTGACTGAATCGAGAATGAATCTGTCTAAAATGTGCAAATTCTTCGGTCTGTGTACTATTTTCCCATTCAAATACGTGATTCCTATGGATACGTGACGAGTAAAGTCTTTTCCATGTCGTCTTTGACGGGAATATTCCATCTTTGATATAATTTACGGAAATATCATGAAGATCATATTTATGTAAAAGTAAAACTATTTCATTTATAAAACCACGGAAAGAGAGACCGATATCATGAGAAAACAGGCGAGTTAAAAACATGTGTTTTGCAGCAGAATCATTTTTCAAATTGCAGAATTGACCAAAAAAGTTAAGTTTTCTCTTCTCTATTTCTGAGATTAACGGAGGAGAATCAATCAACGCGGACACAATATCTGTTCTGGATCTCATATGTAAACCCATCATATGTTTAAGGCAGAGCCGATGAGAACGTTCCAATGCAAGATGATCCCTATTTGATTCAACTGTTAGAGGTTCGGTACCAAAAAGTGCTTTCGGCAGTATTACAGAATAATAAATTTTTCGACTAGTTAATGGATTAAAACCATTTACGTATAATCCATACCTACTAACCCCGAAAAACGTACGGCGAAGTTTATTACAGTGATTTTGAATGAGAAGCTTTTTATCATTATATTTACTTAGTAAAACACCTAGGTGAACAACTTCTTCTGATTCTTTAATTGTTTCAAATCCTAGAGACCAAATTCTGTTTTGACGTTTAAACGAGTTTTTCGATTCATTGAAAACAACAACTGAGCATTTACCTGCATTATACTGATATCTCCATAAACAAGAATAATTGTAACATATTTCTAGCATTGTCTGGAGAGATTTAGTGGACAAAGAGAGTAAAGTCATATCATCAGCAAAAGAAGGAGCACTGAAATCATAGTCATTGATTTTAAAGCCTAATCTGCTTTTACATAATAATTCAATTAATTCGTTGATGTAAACGAGATAGAGGAAGGGGGACATAACCCCTCCCTGCCTGGTACCCTGTAAAACCGGGAACCAATCAGAATAATGTTTACAATAAACAACACGGCTATACATATCATTGTGCAAGGATATTACATTTTTTAATAGTACAAAATCTATTCCATATGAGTATAATTTGTAAATCAAACCATCATGCCATACTCGATCAAAGGCTTGTTTGGCATCCAGAAAACAAGCAAATAATTTACTTTTCTTTTCATAGCAGAATTCAATACTTTCAGAGACTACTAGTGATGTCATAAGACTACTCATATTTTTCTGAAAACCGCCCTGCAGGGGGTGTATTTTAAGGGTTGTATGATTTTCTAGACGACATAAAAGTACTCGTTCGTATAATTTAAGAATTGTTGATGATAAAGTTATTGCGCGATAGTTACTTGGGTTGTCCTTTCGTTTACCATTTCCCTTGTGTAAAGTAATAATGGTACCCAGTTTCATGGTCAAAGGGACATAAGCCGTACTGTACATAAGATTAAAAAGTAAAGTCAAATAGTGATATAACATATCTCCTCCATATTTAAGGTGCTCGTTATAGATGCCATCAGAACCACACATTTTGCCCGGTTTGAGAACATTAATGGTTTTAGAAACCTCATCGATTGAGAATTCGTCGTAAGCAACAGTATTCGGGACGGAGGTACTCTTCAAGTTTGAGACTATATTACTTACTCGTTCAAAATTATTTTTATCATATGAAACGTGCTCGGTATCTGAGTAAAGATTTGCAAAATGCTCTCCCCATGCCTGGGCTATCTTATTTGGTTGTCTTAAAATGTTACCATTAAACTCGATTTCGCTGCCTACGTTTGAATTTCTAGATGGGTCTTTAAATTCTAAAAGCCGCCAAAACATGGGAGAATCGATCCCAGCAGCTTCATCTATATCTTGATTCATTTTGTCAATGTAACTTTGGGAAGAACTTCTATTCAATTTGCGAAATACAGATTTAGCCTTTTTATAATTCCGATAACTTAGGAATTCATCACCCCTTGGACGACCTTCATATAACCATTGATTCCTCATTTGTCTCATATTATAGTGATGGTTCTTTAGTTCAGACGACCAATATGGTTTAAGATAGGATCTAAATTTAGTTTTAGGAAGGCATTGGTCTGAGGCAGATGTTATTGAAAAAACTATGGTGTTATACAGAACAGTGGGATGAAAGAATATCATCACCAGACTTTGCTGTTTTTCATGAACTTCAACCTTCTCTTCAAGTAACTTCGTTGTGGTCTTACGCACGGCAGCATCCGTATATGCTAGAATGTTGCTTCTCAGTTCCTGGATGAGTAATGTGCAATATCTAAATAGTATGCCTGTTAAACGTTTTATCCATTACTCTATCAAAACTGCATATGCGTCACTGTTCATAACCTTTGATATCTGTATACGTTGTAGATGAATTGGTTGATGCACCACAATGTTCTGTTATCATCAATATTTGTTCAACTGCTGCATAGACTGTTTACAATAATCAACTATCCAAATAGTGCTAGTAGTTTTTTATGTAACTTCGTCTGCAATGCGATCAGATAATGAACATATTGCTTCTTTTCAACAAAAGCCTAACATCGTTAAGTTCGGTCGACATCCATGGCTACGGAAAATAACAATGGTAGGCCTTCGTGAAATTTCGCGAGTCATACGCTAAAACGGAAAATGACGAGAGACACCCTCGTAAACTATTTTTGCCACGGATGACGACCGAAGTTGTCTCAAGTATATGGTATTTAATGACGGATGGAAAACCATAATCAATATCTTGCTTGATAAACAGTGGTCAGTAGTAAATTTTTCGTAACATTAAGATTACATCATAAAGTTTTACTTCAAACTAGAAAGTGAATTGCGTGAAAGAATAGAAATCGTGTGTCCCACTGAACCCATTTCTGCTAGCACATCACGTGATGTATTGAGAAAACTTCCAGCATTTACGTCATAGCCTAGCGTCAGAAAAAATTAAACTTCTTATTTGGCAAGTGTATCACACAAGATAACAGTTTTCTCGCGGAGTCGACTGTGAAAAGGAGAGGGTTGTGACATTTGACACACGACTTCACACAATAGGGAATAAATACATGAATGAAAACTGATCCGCAAAAACAAGAGTATTCCAAATTCTTTTAACTCTATCCGAAACGACATTAATTTATACTGCTCTAAACCAGCTGCTAGTTACAGTATGGATCTTGTTTCAGAAAATATTTGTCTACAGTATACATATATCACAAAGGGAGAAGATGCTAGTTATAAGTTTTTTTCTTCTTTGGCTTCAATATCATCCCATATTTTTATGTAGTGAGTCAACGATGGATCTTGTTTGAAAAATGATTAGAGCAAATCACAACACTATACAAGTAAACAAGAACCGTCGGAGACAGGTTATGTACCCGTACATGTATTTGTCGCAAAAGCTTTGGTTCCTATGCACTGCACTCTTCCTAAATGAGATATATCCGCATATGAGGTTTTATGATTCTGCCTAGCATACAATTTGAGTTATGCTCGACTGCTCGACTAACTTCAACTTTCCACTTTTTTTTTTTTTTTTTTTTTTTTTTTTGCAAACACCCTTTGCAATAACAGATCGTGTTTTAACACCCCACATTCGGATGTAAATAATTGAATATATTTTAGAGCATTAATGATTTCTCCTTTTCTCTTAAACATACATATTTACTTATTTTCCGGGTAATTTTCTGTAAACAAAATAACTAATTGTTATTTAATTATGGCCTTTAATTTTCTATTTGCAAAATTTTAGCTTCGTCTGACCTGTATTGGCTTAGATTACGACGGATATAAAACCCCATATCACATCATTTCGTTAGCACTGTACACATAGTTTTACGCTGCATCAATTTATGCCATTTACTGTATGAATCTTGTATTCTTTCAAATAAAGTATATAAACGGTGTTACAACATGCCAAAAGCCAACTTTTGTGAATCATTAGGGATTAAGGCCTGGGAGTAATGATGTCCCTTTAATGCTATAATAGATTTTTAAAAAGCACCATACTTTCGACCCTTAAAACATTTGTAATCGTCTGCGTCAAACTTAAATTAGAAGACTGACATAAGTGTTAACCGTTTGATATAAAGTTCAGATATTCCTGTTAATTCAAATTATATACAAGAAACCTATAGATTATTTCCGAGATTCCATAAATCTGTTTTGGTTTCCCTTTCAGGATATACAACTCATGGACATTGTGAAAGATACATACAATCTGCCATACAATGCCTTCGTTAGAGACCTTTTTCCCCAAAACAAACTTGTTTCGACATCCTTGTATGAAAAACATTATTTCAAAGCGTTATAGAAATAAAAGAACATGCTTGTAACCAGTGCACATATTTTCTTTAATTATTTTCGTTATGTCCAGAACTGCGTTACATAATTATACTACTTAATTTAGCATTTTTTTTTCATTTGTACAGACGTTGTATTTTGAACTACATGTAGTCTAATCGTTTTGTTTAATAGTAATAGCGAACGATTCTATCTAGTTAACAGAAATTTCATGTCGGACAAACTGTAGCACTTTCGTATGCGTTGTTATACAATCTCGTAACTACGGCTTCAATCAAGCCGTAAGTACGAAATTTCATTACAACACTGACGGTTTATCAAAACATAACGGCAAACCAAGTCTATTTTAGCACAAAACCATTGTCATTCTTCATTCCTGTACGTTCATATTTTTCATCGTTTTTCTTCTATTCCTCAAAAACTTCATAACTACAGCTTGTTTAATTTACAAAGCTTTCGGAGAAAAGACATGCTCTACAAAATATAGCTTGATTTCGCGTTTTCAAACCCCAAACACAACGAACCATTTGATTGGATTCGCTGGTATGCTTAAATTATGAATTTATAAATAGAAAATAGGTAAGAATTGTTTGGCAATATGTAAATTGATTTCATATAATGGAAGTAAAGTCTGAATTCTCTTTCACACAGAAGAGAAAAAATTTACGACATCGAATTTTCCCTGAATGTTGGATTCATGGTAATTAGGTCGGGATATGGTATAATTATGCCAAGACAAGTGGCGCTTTTATATCGGTTTTACTGTTTCTAATTAGTTAAATATATATGAAGATGCCTTAAAGTATTGTTTATAACGGACGAAAACGAAAATAGTTTTGTAATTTGTTACCAAGGCTAAGCATAAGTCTGCTTTTCAACATAAACCTCGTAACTGAAGCTTGAATTAAGCTGCAATTACGAGATTTTCGTTGAAAAGTAGCAATATTTAAGTACAACGAGCGGTCGAATGGTTTGGATATTTTGCCCCATACACCCCACCCTCCCTCCATAAACTCTTTCTCTTACAAAAGTTTTATAAAGCAAAAGAAGTATTAATGCACCACAAAAGCGTTGCCCGAAAACCTTTTCACATGGCTTCTCAAGCATTAAATGAAGACTTACAAGATCTTTGTTAGAATCAACGATAAATGTAATGTAGTGAAAACGAAAACTTGCTCAGCATTAACTTTTGAATAATTAATGTGATCCTATAGTATTGAAACATCGGTTTAAAAATTTATATAAACGAAATATTGTCCAAACGTTCTAGCTTTCTAAACACTTTCATTAACGGCCAAAATTTGGACTAATCCGATCTAAAATATGTTCCGGACGACGAAATAATTGAAGTCAAAAGTTTGAAAAGCATCTAATGAGATTCGCGATTCTTCCGAATTTTTCGTGCAACGTTGCATTCGTTGCGCATCCGAATCTATTCGAACGACGTCGTTAACAGCCAACAATTGTTAATGACGTCGCCCGAATAGTTGAGACGCCGCGTGAAACTCAGGGGTGGACTGCCGTAAGCGTGTGGTTGTTTAAGCAAAAAGTTGCCAAACTTGTTTGCGTCACTAGGTCAAATGAATTTCTCGTAAAATCGATCGTGAATACGTCATCAAAAGCACAAAAGACCAATTAAACACATTAATTCGCAATTTTCTGTCACAGCACATATTTTTTAGATTTTCCCGGTGTCTTGACATTTCAGCAGTTTTACCAGTCAAACAATTTTTATTAGAATCTGGAATTAGGGCCACTCTGACACAATGATATGATCAATAAAAGTATGTTTGAGCCTTCATTTCCACGCAGACTCTCAGAAATTTAAACAACCATTCTTAAGCACACAGAAAATAGGACATTGCACCCCAACTTTGCACGAAAGACGTCCTTTCAAGCTTTGGTTGATTATAATGTATTCAGAGCTATATACATTAAATAGCGAAATCATAGAAATACTGATACAACAGATAACACGTACGAGGTACATATAGAACCACCGTGTTGGTGATACCGGATAATCACTATATCTTCGTAGAAAGGAGGTGTATGCTAGGAGGTGGATGTATGCTAAGATCACGCTGCATATCTGTGCATGCCGATCTAAGCCTATGCTGCCTATCGAAGATTTGGTCACAACAAGAGTAGGAAACATATCGCATGAGATTACAATTTGGTTCAACTTCAAATGTTTGTTACTAGGGGTAGATCTTACACAAGATCTCCTTTTCAAATTAATCTAGTCTGGTTAATTCATTGTTACGAGAAGATGTCCTTTTTCCACATTCCATGTTGTATTATTCTACATTTGAATACATCTGGGTTAATGGATTCATAATTCTGGAAACATTGCCAATGTTCTGATTAAACATATTGTTTATTGTCAGGTTTTTGACGTCATACACACATTTGTGATTCCACAAGGACTTGAAAAATGTCATAGTTACTTGATATGTAGGTTCACAATTAGTTTCATGATTTGACTTCACACGAGAAAATGCAATGTGGTTAATTATACTTCGTGCCTTTTTTCCGCCGTATAGAACATTAATTTGAATAAGCTTATCAAATAAAATCAGAAATAAAGGAGTTCCATGTAGTACATCGTCCGATCGTGTAAGTCAGAGGTGAAGGACAAAGTTAGTGTATTTGTTGGCAATTACAGACATGCACATTTGAAAACAAATGCGTGTCGTTATCAGAATTCTTATTCGAATTATGTATCACAACCATAAAAAACTATAAAAGCCTAGAGTTACGCAATATTTTCAATTCCACATAAACAAGAAAATTGAATACTGGTACCTCATGCGTTTGAGAATTCCATGTCTGTCAGGAAATTAATACATTTCATTGAATATTGAACAATTCAGAGTTCTTTGCTCGCTTCCTATCAAACCCAGAGTTTTATTGGTGCGTTAAATACAGAAATTGGATTTTCTCGTGCACGTAATAGCATACGTTATTTAATTTAGCTTACTTTTTCTATCGTGAGAGGAAAATTTAATCGAAATTTGATTTTCAAAATACGTATTCCATTTTGTGCATCTCTAATCGGTAAGTCGGGCGGTATAATTCTTGTGTGGTCTTTTTGTGTCTTTAAAAAAACTCGCTTTTATATTTCACGTAATATATAACTTTGAGACGAAATCGTTCCTTTGATATCATTGTCGTTGGACTTTAAAACCTTTAAAGTGCGTAACATCATCATAATACTGGTAGTTTTAATTTTTGTGGGTTTAATCATGTGTATGGAATATATCTGATTCTTCTACCGAAAAGAGACATAAGTAATAATATATATAGAATTCTGCAGCATCATGTAAACGCCACTACCTAAACTTGAAACTTTAAAATGGCCAAAGTTATTTTTCAGTCGTTTTGCACAAGGGTTTCTTCCTAGGAGTCTTGATTAATTTTATATGATGCAAAACCCCAAGGTTTTTCTTGTTAACACTGCTGGTGGAAACTTTTTAACAGGAAACCCGTCAATCAAACCACGCGATCTCAGAAAACGCGTAGAGTATTGTTAACATTTCACGTGCATAAATGTGCACCCCGAAAATAGCAATGCTCCCATTAAAACAAAAAGTGAAGTTTGAATTACAAGCAGAATATTTTTCTGTACACATCACCTATAAACCCAAATGCAATTTGTTTTTGTCTGTGTTATCTAATATTTGTTTCCTATCCATGTTGATTCTGTTTGGATAAAAGGCTGAACTCGAATTTATGGCCGAAAGAATCTTTAGCAATTATTGGATTTCCGTTGTCTTTGCCGTAACCTTTAATTCGATAAGATCCTCCACAGAAAAGAACGATGAAAATAACAGAACCTTTTTCTCACCAATTACGTCGTTTTATGAACATGTAATTATCTTTTATGCAATTAAATGTGAGTCACGTCTGACCACTTTGTTGAAAAATATTTCTTAATTAAGCTTGCCCTGCTCTTTGAATCGTTGAACCCCTTATTAAGGTAATTAATAAATATGTCTTATTCAATGAAATGAAAAATGTATGGTGTGAATGTAAAATCATTTGCCAGAAACAGAGACTTGATATAGTAGCTATTTTGGTAGTTGAGCCCCCCGACATGCACACGCACAGTCTGCTCACGATCTGTTATACTTTCTTTATATTCTATAACAACTGTAAGGGAACAGCATGGGTCTTGATCAAACTCCACTTACTCTACATCAGTATTAAAGAACATGTTTATAAAGTAATAATAGAATGCAGAAATCGATTCTTAGAATACGTTTTACGCGTGAACGATTCTGATCGAATTTAAAGAATAAGACAAGTCTAGTTTTCGTGAATCTTCAAAACAAACAGTATCGTTTATAATGAAGCCTTTAAGCCACAAAACGATCAATATGTGGTTATTTTTAAAATCTGATAACATTGCAGACAAGGTCACCCAGACCGACACTTCTATTTGTACAGCTGCTTTGTGAACATGTGATGCAGGGGATAACCTTTTCACCAGACGGAGTTGTTTTAGACCGTCCGAAATTGTTATTCTTGATATATGACAACACAATTATTTAATTCATTATTATGATTCATAACATAGACTTTTGAAGGAAATGGGTATAATGCGTGTATTTACAATTTCCTTCGTTTGATCCCATGTTTAAAAAATATCTTTACGTCTTACGTCAATGCCAGGAGAAGGTTTGTAAAGGGAAAAAACAAACATTATCAATGACAGGATATCATTGTACAGGGATCAATGATGTAATTGCATGTACAGGATGTTTCATACTATCTTTTACCATTACAAATGAATATAACTCATTTTTTACGTACGCTATAGTCATGCCATACATATTTGTAAACAGTACATAATAAGGTTTTGTGTCATTCAAGGATTAAGAAAAATATTGACTTCATGACGTCTGTTTTTACGTCATAAAAATTGGGCCGTTTTTCAAAAAAAATGGCGCTTACCTTTGACGTATGCACGAAAATTTTCAAACTGCTGGATCATATTTTTATCAATTCATGTATGTAATCAGTTCTATGAATAAACAATATCCTGATGACTGAACACAGGTGCTTGGAAAAAATTGACTTTGTATGAAAAACATCATTTCATTCTCATTATTCTACAGTATGGGAAGCCGTAATTCCATCAGTAATAACTGGACCCATCTTTTATGACGATGAAAATTGTGACATTGAGACAAATCATACAGTGCGCTAATTGTGTGTATTAAAGAAGAAATGTGTTCCAGCATTAAGACGAAAAACTGAAGACTTTGATACCCTTTGATTCTGCCAGGATGGTGATATGCCCCTTTCTTCAAGAGAAGTTATTGCGTGGCTTGGGAAAACATTTGGGATACAATGAATTTCATACAGGTCAGATAATGTACGGTCTTTGCACTCCCAATACCCCAATCTGCTTTCAAGGACTTTTTCTTTCATATAAGCTGAAACTGCATGTACATGTATAACCAACTAGCAATGTCCATATGAATTTGAATAGCATGTCATGGTAAAACAGACTATTTCACTGGACACATGCAATTCGGTCATTACAAACTTTAAGAAACAGATTGACGTCTTTTTACAACATGGATGACGTCGTTTAGAATGCGGTGTCGTAAAACTGTACTGTATGAGTGACATTGAATTTGTGACAATCCTGAATGCAAATGTATTATTGCTATTTGTTAAAGGGATAATAGCTGTGAAAAAACTGTCTATTTGCCTCAAAAAAGGTTTACCTTTTTAAAGTATGAACAAAAAGATGCAGAAAGACCGTATTTCAAGCGAGTAACCATGCGCGGTTTACCCACAACAAGCGTATAAATGTTGGTATTCTCACATTTCCACGGCGCTCAAAATATGTTTACATTCGTGGCTAAATATAGCATAACGGGTACTTGTCACAGCCGTGAACATCCGTATACAGTCGGTTGATCATGTGATACACAGGAAAGTGTGCGTCACAAATTTAAATGAGTTCCCGTTATTTCATGAATGTTGCCCGTCACGCAGAAAAGGGCCTAATGGGAAGTCTATAAAATCAAATTTCGCGAAATGAACCAGACTCAACAGATGTCAATCATTTTTTGCTTCTGGAAAATGTAAATAAGGTAAGATGTATAAACCATTCTAGATTCAGAAAATAACCTTTGAATCAAAAGTTCCGATCCTAGTCAGTCTGCGCAGTCAGATCAGACTGACCAAGGTCGATACTTTCCACGCTTCCCATACGGTCCCTTTTAACATGACGGGTCACAAATTTGAAACATTTCGATTTCCACGGGATTCCAGTGCGTGCTTTCTTATGAATAATGTTAAACCCTTTCCCAAAACGACAAAAAATAACTGTTTCCATTTCCAATTGAAATCGGATCCAAACTGCAAAATAAATGGCATTGAAAATGTAAAATATTTAAGAAATAGCTCAGACAATATAAAGGCAAAAGGAGAAACTGCTAATAATAAGCATTCCTTTCTTTTGTCACGGTGGTTCCTCAGCTTTAGCAAATAGGGGCGTCCGAATATGTATGGGAAAGGGTTAACCTCAAATTGTAGTAAATTGTTGTACTTAACCCTTTCCCATGCGGCAATAATTTTAACTTTTCATAAATTGGAATATTGAATGTTTTGTAGACGACAAAATGAGTATATAAACATAGGGTTTAGTAAAATACTGCTGGTGAAATATCTAGGCAATAGGGGGAAATGTTGGTTATCAGCGTTTCCTCAGATTGCACGAATGCTTTTTGAACTCTTTTTAGTAAGGGCATTCAAACAAGGTCATGTTTTGGAAAGAGTCAGTGCTCATCCGTATTAACGTGTCCCGTCACGCTAAAGGCGTGCTTCTATGAAGTTAGTTGAAAACTGAATTTTGAGATAACATCTATCGGACACCAACCTCATTCGAATTTTGAAATCGGATATTTAATATATTATAGGTAGATAGGAAGAACAATCTTGATTCAGAAAACTAACTTAGAGTAAAAAGTTCCGATCCTGGGTAGTCTTTGCAGTCTTCAAAGATTGACATGCAAGGACTGGTACTTTAACAATTACCAGAAGATCCCTTTTACCGAGACAGGTCACATTTTGCAATATTACTGTTTATATTCTCTGACGTCATTTCAATGCGTGCACACGATTTGAAAATAAATTCCGTTGATTTTCGTATTTTACCGTTCAGAACTCGGATAATTCCGACTCGCACTTGAAATTGTAAACATTACCTACTGACATACATTGTAAAAGGGGGAAAATACGCAAATACACATTTCTGTTACAGGCGGAAAAGACTTCTTTCATAATATCAGATGATTAGACCTCGATAACACAAAAAAATATTTTTTTTGTGGTATTTCTTCCTTTTTCACAGCTATTATCCCTTTAAATAAAACTTTATTATGTCTATTTTCGCATTAAAAATTTCATGTAAATGCACATTTATTAGCTTAAACATACTTATTGTGATATGTTGTCTGGGAAATGATTGTATGAAAAGGTTAGAAAGTAGAATTGAACAGAATTTGAGAAGTAACTTCTCCTATCAGAATTATCCTACAAACATTAATAAATACGGAGAAGGTCGGCCTAATTTACGGATAAATTCATCTCTACTTAGATAAATATGCATGAGATTTATAGCTGCGAATTTCCTAGAACGTGGGTTTCATAGTAATTAGGTTGCCAGGGGATGTAAATATATTTGTCATGTCAAGTACAAATGCGGAGTTTATTGAAAGTAAAAAGGTTGAAACTTCAAAATGTTCGAAACATAGTTTGATGGTATGAATAAAGAAATTGATGTAAGTAGGACAGTTTCTCGTTCCATATGCAAAATAACAAGTATTGGGCAAGTCTGGCGGACTATTGTCCATGATTTAATCATAACGCTTTTTAACCCATTACCAAACGACAAAATTTTAGGGTGATCCGCTTCAAAAACTGCCACTAATGACAAAATGGATGTTATTAAAGATAAGATTTGTGTATAATATGTCATAGAAAATATTGAGACAAAAGGAGAAACTGCTGTTTATCAGCAGTTTCTTCTTTTGTTTCAATGTTTTCCAAAGCCTATTCTATTAGGGACGTCAAAACCAGGTCTTGTTTGGGAAAGGGTTAAATAAAAATCAATCTGGAAAAAGAAGGTCAATATTCATTACAACATTGACACTTCGGGTACATATGAGTCATGATCAGTAACGATCAGTAGCTCTTGTGAACATTTATACCAACAAAGATAAGCATACCCATGCCCGCAGTATAAATAAGATTGCTGTTTTGTCATGGCGAGTTCTCGATTGATGCTTGTGCGTTAGACGTACATGAAGGTATGCATGACTTTGGTTCCAATTACTATTGCTATAGGTCCAAAATCCGTTTTGAATTGTTCCCTAAGATATTTTTCTCCTCTTCTAATTAATTTTGTAAATTACAAAACCAGGATATCTATCTGTGATCACAAGTGAGTTATAGACATTTTATCACGATACTCGTAAATAACGTAAGAAATCCTCCAAAAAAGTTAAATTAGTTTTCTCATGTTTTGAACTCATTGATGCGCATCGTATAATGCCCTCCGTCGAAATCTTTAATTTGTCAAGAAAATGCGAATTCTAGGGGAGAAACTTGAACATTATTTGTTTGCATTTATATCTAATTTCAATATCTCTTTTTTTCAAGCCAGACTCCTTGAAAGACAAGTTTAATCCACAAAAAAGGAATCAAGTTTATTTAGTCCGTTTGATTAAAATTGTAATATTTCCGACCGACCATGTTTTTTGTGTATGTTTTGTTTGTTTGTTTTTATCTTGTATTTCTATTGTCTTTACAGTAACCCACTGCAGGGACACACGTGATACAACATTTTTGTTAATTTCCTGGTACTTAAAGCCATGTGACCTATTTAAAAAAGGGTTTTAATATTCCAATAACATTTTACTTGGTGTCGTTTATAAGATCCATCATATCGTTAGTAAAACAAGCTGCAGTTACGAGGTTTTCGTTGAAAAGCGACGATATCCAAGAATTAACTCACATTCTGCACCATCTCCACATCAGACCAAAATCAAAGTGATCACATCCATGTATTAAAAGATTCATTGACAATTTTCTGCAATTGTTCTTCTTTTGTGTCACGCGATTCCGCATGGTTCTAACTGTAAATTGCATAAGAGTTCCTGGATAAGTAATGTGAAATATCTCATTAGAATGCCTGTTAAACGTTTTATCCATTACTCTATCAAAACTGCACATGCGTCATTGTACATAACACTTGATATTTGTATACGTTGTAGATGAATTGATTGATGTATCCCCATGTTCTGTTATCGGCAATATTTGTTCAACTGCTGCATCGTCTGTATACAATGATCAACTATTCAAATAGTGCTAGTAGTTTTTTTTTATATAACGTCGTCTGCAATGCTAAGATAATTGACATATCGCTTCTTTTCAACAAAAACCTCCTAACATCGTTAATAATGTAACGTTTAACAAGTGTTGGTAAGTTGTATTGATAGTTTGAAACATTTAAACACATTTTATAGAGATGAGCTGTATAAGATAAATGTGCATGTTTTTGTGACTGTCTGGTAGTGTTTTCAATTTCAATAAAGTCGACATTGTTACTCATACATTTTGGTGTTATCGACATATTTAACATAACATAATATCAAAATGCAAGTTAAAGCCCTTTTAGATCAGAAATCTGACTTAAACTGTCCAAAAACACTATTAATGACCTTTTTCCCTGATAATTCGTATTATGTGTGACTAGTTCTCTCTATACACTAAAATATGCAATAAATGACATTCTAAGCTTCCGTAATTCCTAAAAATATGCTTTTCTTTTCTTTATCTTGGCTATGGATGAAGAATTTTACATTAAAGTAAGTTTAAACGGCAGGACCAATGTAAGCGATAGACCACTAGAGAACAAAGGATTTTTTTGTGAGTAAAGGGTGCCCTTGAAAACAAGCATTTTTCGGGGCATAAGCTACCAAATTGAGATTGCTATCATACTGAAACATGAAGTATATGTATCAGACTAATCAAAAACTGCCAAAAGATTTACTCCCTCCGAGTGGTACCAATCGGCCAAAATTCGGGTCCTGGCTCGTGGACTATATGTTCGGTTGACATCCGTGGCTACGAAAAATAACTATGGGAGGCTTTCGACAATTTGCGCGTGAAATACGCGAAAACGGAAAATGGCGAGAGGTACCCTCGTAAACTATTGATGCCACGACCGAAGTTGCCTCAAGTAATTGGTATCTAATGATGGATGGAATACCTTAATCTTTATCTTGATAAACAGTGGTCAGTAGTAAATTTTAACATTAGATAGCATCAGAATTTTTTTTACCTTAAACATGAAAGTGAGAATTGCGTGAAAGAATTGAAATCGTTTGTCCCACTGAACCCATTTCTGCTAGCACATCACGTAATGTATTGGGAAAACTTTCAGCATTTACGTCATAGCCTAGCGTCAGAAACAATTAAACTCCTTAATTGGCAAGTGTATCACACATGATAACAGTTTTTTTTCTCGCGGAGTCGACTTGGAAACGAGAGGGTTGTGACATTTGGCACATGACTTCACAGCATGGTGAACAAATACTTGAATTGAAACTGATAAGCAAAAAAAGGATATTCCACATGATTTCAACTCTTTCCTAAACGCCATAATTTGAAGACCATTCTAAATCAAATGCTGGTTACAGTATTGATATTATTTAATAAGATAACATTTGTGTACAAAACATCATAAAAAGGAAGAAAATGCTGCTTATCGATTTCCCTTCTTTTGTCTCAATATTATGCCAATTTCTGATGCAGTGGAAGTCATCACTTGGTCTTGTTTGGGAAATGGTTAATGAAAAAACAAAACGCTATACAAGGGAACAAGAACCCTTGGGGACGGGTTATGCTCCAAAATTTCAACCTCTAAAGTTACACAACGAAACATTTAATTGGATAAGAGTGCATGCTTAATTGCTTATTATGAATTTAGAAATAGAAAAAAGGAAAGAATTGTTTGGAAATATGTTAATTGATTTTACATAACGGAAGTTAAGTCTGAATTTTCTTTCACATAAAAGAGAGAAAATTTACGACATCGAATTTTCCCTGAATGTTGGATTCATGGTAATTAGGTCGGGATAGGGTATAATTATGCCAAGACAAGGGGCGTTTTAATATCGGTTTTACAGTTTCTAATTAGTTAAATATATATGAAGATGTCTTAAAGTATTGTTTATAACGGACGAAAACGAAAATAGTTCCGTAATTTGTTACCAAGGCTAAGCATAAGTCTGCTTTTCAACAAAAACCTCGTAACTGCAGCTTGTTTTAAGCTGCAGGTACAAGGTTTTTGTTGAAAAGCGACGATAATTTACAAGTAAAAGACGCGGTCGAATTGTGTGGATATATTGACACACCCCCTCCACTAACTCTTTCGCTTACAAAACCTGTTTTTTGGTGCAAAAGAAGCAATAACGACTTCACAATTTAAGTGTTGCTTGAGGGCAGGTTTTAAAAAAATATGACCAAAGTGTGACATTTAAGTTTTAAGAATAACAGCTATTTTTACCGAATATCATCCAGATTTCTTAATTAGGGTGGCTAAAAACTATTCTAAATGTTTAAGCAGTGCCAAAATATATTTAAAATTCATGTCCACTAACTTTAAGCTTAAATTGTGTGCACAATCTTGCAAAATGACAACAAAAAAGCGTTTCACTCCTGACAGCACATATATTGCACAATATGAGAAATTGTAACCCACGAATCACTAAATAGTAGAGTGCAGAATGCCCACAAGGTTGATTGCTTCGTAAAAAAAATTGGGCGGCAGATTTCTTGCTTAATAGACAAAAATGAACACATTTTAAAATATAAAAGTGTTTCACTCCTGACATAAAATTCAGAGGGTTATTGTATAAAAAAGGTTCCACATCCTAAACCAGTTAAGATAAGATGTAAAGGTAATTTTAAGATGATGATGCACATGTTGTTTTATGAATTACAATTGCTTATTGTAGTATCCTGTCGCTGTCTTTTATTTACCATAGCTTAGAAACATGGTACAAGTGTTAAGTGTCACACAAAAAGCGTTTCATTCCTGACATTTTTGACATGTTTTAATGACATATCTTTTTTTACTTGTGAAGCGATTTTCTTTAAACTTGGTACCCAGTATAAAGACACAATATCACATCTTTTTAGCCTTGACTGGGTAGAATATGTTTCTCTGTAAAAGCCGAGGCATGTAAAAAGTGAATGGTCACATTTTTTTTAAAACTTGCCCTTGAAAACTTTTTCACATGGCTTCTCAGTCATTAAATGGAGACTTACAATATAGCTGTAAGTAATAAATGTTATGTAGTGAAAACGAAAACATGCACAGCATTATTTGTTAAATCATTCTTAAGATCCTATCGCATTAATACATCAGGCCCGTAGGATGCAATTTCATATTGGGGAACGGGGAGGGGGGGCTACAGCCCTTGTCCTGAATATTGGGGGACTAATTTGGATTTTCCCAAAATTTTCAGTGTAAAATTAAGAAAATTCTGCATTTTTGGTCAACATTGGGGGGGGCTAAATTAGAGGGAGGGCTTAGCCCCCCCACCCCCAGTCCCCCTGTTCCTACGGGCCTGATCATTGGTTTAAAAATTAAATACTGTAGTTCAGGATTTACCAACCCTTTCAAAAATTACATCTTTTTGCACATGACGTGTAAGAATGCATGGGCAAACGGACGAGTTCATAGCAAGAAAAAATACAGAGCTTACTCAGAACTCACGAATCGTGACAATGTTATATGCAAGGAATGTCATATGAATTTGTCAACTTGTATAGGAATCGTTTCCGTCTAGCAAACACTTGCATTAAATTCATTCAGTTCATCTAAGCTGAGTAAGTATCAGTTTAACCCCTATTAAAGTTTATTAACCCATTACCACACAGTGACTCCTTTTGACACCCAACAAGATAAATGCTTTTGAAAACATTGTGGTAAATGAAGAAATTGCTTATGACAAGCAATATCTTCATTGCCCACAATTTTTTCTACGTAAAAGGACCAAAAAATGTAAAATTTTATTCACTTGAAATTGCCGTCTGCATCACTTTGAATTTGGACTAGCCTTAGATTTTGCCGTTTGGTAATGGGTTAAGGCCTGGTCACCTACATCATTTCACGTCCACATCACGACCAGAGCGCGTCTAAAACAGGGGACCCGAACAGTGCATTTTTTGACGTTAAGTGGAAGCGATAGGGACGCGAAATCTTGTGCGACGGGGCATTTAGCCAGCTGTCATCAATATATAAGTACCACTAGATACATGTACCAGATCTATAATTAATTTGTTTCTTGCCAAGGATGATTCGATGCTACACGCCGGTAAGCATACCCCGACTTACCCACGTTTTCTGTGTAACTGTTTTATTTCTTTTATTATACATTAGTGAGAGACAAGAGCCGTCATAGACGGATTATGCTCCCCGAATAAGTCTTTGTCACACAAAAAAGACTATCATACATTAAACCCCTTTTTCCTATGACAAATTTTCTGTACACACATTATTTGTAGAATATCTTCTAGAAGATCTTGTTTATCACACAAGTAAATTCTGCCTATTAGATGAAGAGAAATTAGAGAAAAACTATTTTTTACATTAAGGCCCTTTTTTCCGTGAAGCAGCCTCAAATTGAAAAACTGAGAAAAAACTCTAGGGAATGTCTAAGGGAGTTCCCATGTGAGGTTTCATTGAATTTGGTCCAAGGGTTGCTGAGATCTGGCTGTGGACGGACGGACGGAAGGACAGCCGGACGGACGGAAGGACAGCATGGCGACTATATGCTCCCCCGAATTTTTTTTCGGGGAGCATAGAAATATTATTCTGTTTGCATCAAACGTGTTCTAAAATTTAAGTATTGATCTTATTAAAGTGGGACTACCTTTTCAAACCTCCTGTTATTCCTATCGTTATCTCTTTTACCCTTCCGCACCCCTGTACTGCACGGGTGGTAAACAGAGAAACTAGCTCCAAAAAGAGGTAGTTGCATAGAGCGAAAATTTGTAGGTCACGAACATATTTTCTAAAATTATTTCTTTTAAAGCGAGTTTTTGAGAAATCTGGCGATGCTGTAATATGAAGAAATGGTCGAAGTTTGTTGTGCACAAGAGTATACGGTATTAGTAGCAGGGTTTGAATACAATAGTTTAAAAACATTTCAAAATCGAAAGTAAAAAAGTTTTTACTTTCGGTTTTGAAATGTTTTTCAACGATTATATTCAAATTCTGCTTACTAACACCGTATATTCTCGTGCACAACAAACTTCGACCATTTCTTCATATTACAGCATCGCCGGATTTTTCAAAAACTCGTTGTAAAAGGAAAAATTGTAGAAAAATGTATTCGTGACCTACCTTTGTATACAGATTTTAGCTCTATGCAACTACCTCAGTAGAGGCCGGATGTCACGAGGAAACGAAATACCGTTGACTCTTTTTGGAGCTAGTTTCTTTGTTTACCACCCGTGTACTGAGGCGAAATGAAAGAGCCTCTGTGAAAGAGAGGGTAATTCACTATCAAAGTGTTTAGCTGAACCTTCATTGAAAACTTGCCAAAATTGTTTGCGTCACGAGGTCAAATGAATTTCTCGTAAAATAAATCGTACACACGTCATCAAGAGCACAAAAGACCAATTAAACACATTAATTCGCAATTTTCTGTCACAGCACATATTTTTTAGATTTTCCCGGGAAACAAATCGGTGTCTTGACATTTAAGCGATTTCACTAGTCAATTTTTTATTAGAATCTAGAATTAGGGCTCTTATGGCACAACGATATTGTTAAATGGCTTTATTTGACCCGTCTTTTCCAGACAGGCTCTCAGAAATTTCAACAAACATGCCTTTTGAGATTGGTTGTTTTTATCCTCGAAGCAAATGATTTTGAGTTTGTAAAATGTATGTCAAATAAATCAGCAGTACCGTTCAAAAGTACCCTAATTTAGATTTATGTAAGACAGACGGATAAGAAATAGAGGTAATTGCACCACAAATTACCAGAATGACGTTCTTTCTGGCTTTGACTGATTAAAATGTAGACAGATAGATATCAAAATGGATGACGCATACAAGGTACGTGTATGGCCATCGTGTTGGCGACGCCTGGTGGTCCTTATATCTTCGTAGAAAGTAGGAAATTTAGGCTAAGATCAGACTGCACGCATGTGCAGGCTGACCTTAGTCTATACTTCCTTCGAAAGACTTGGTGACAATAGAAGTATGACGTCAAGAACATGACAAGGGTTAACATTTATTTCAACTTAAAAAGTTTTTTTCTTGTGGTAGATCTAATGCCTGATCTCGATAGGAAAAAAACTAGTAGGATTTATTAATATTTCCGAAAAAATGTCATTTTCCCTCAAATCAATGTTGTATCATTCGACATTTGAATGAATCTGGGTTAATGGATTCATAATTCTGGAAACATTGCCAATGTTCTAATTAAACATATTGTTTATTGTCAGGTTTTTGACGTCATACACACATTTGTGATTCCACAAGGACTTCCACAGTGGCTTGTAAAATGTCATAGTTACTTGATATGTAGGTTCACAATTAGTTTCATAATTTGACTCCACACGCGAAAAGGGAACGTGGTCAATTGTACTTCTAGCCTTTTCTTTCGCTGTACAAAACATTAATTGGAAGTAGCTGATCATATAAAAGAATTAGTATATCGTCCGATCGTGGAAGTCAGAGGTAAAGGACAAAGCTATCGTAAGTGGTGGTATTTATAGACATGCACCTTACTACAAATGTGTGTCGTTATCAGAATTTTTATTTGAATTATGTATCACAAACATACCACTTATAATAGCCTATAATAGCATATAGAGTTACGCAATACATTCAACTCCACATGAACAAGAAAATTGAATATCGGTATTTCAAGCGTTTGAGAATTCCATGTCTGCCAGGAAATTAATACATTTTACTGAATATTCAAATCAGAGTTCTTTGTTCAATTCCTTTCAAACCCAGAGTTTTATAGATACAGAAATGGGTTTTTCCCATGCATGTAGTTGTTGCATGCGTTATTCAATTTAGCTTACTTTCTGTATCGTGCGAAGATAATTTCATCGAAATTGATTTTCAAAATACGTATTTAATTTTGTGGTTCTGTAATTGGTAAGTCGGCCTGTATAATTCGTGTGTGGTATTTATGTGTATTTTAAAAAACTCGCTTTTATATTTCACCTATAGATATAACTTTGAGACGAAATCGTTCGGTTGATACCATTTTCGTTTTTTTTTTTTTTTTTTTTTTTTTTTCTTTTTTTTAACCTTTCCAGAATACAGCTCATACGTAACATCATCATAATACTACTAGTTTTATTTTTGTGTGTGTGTTTTTATTTTTATTTTTTTTCATGTGTACATGTGTACGAGTATATGAATATATCCGATTCTTCTACCTAAAAAAGACAAAAGTAATTATATATAGAATTCTGCAGTAAACGCCACTACCTGAACTTGAAACTTAAAATGTCCCAAAAAAATCTGTCGTTTTGCACAAGGGTCTCTTCCTGTCTTGATTAATTCTATATGATGCAAGAACCCACGTTTTTTCTTGTTAACATTGCTAGTGGAAGCATTTTAACAGGAAACCCGTCAATCAAACAACGCAATCGCAGAAAGAAGCGAGCATTTATTTTTTACATTTCACGTGCATGGATATGCACCCCGAAAATAGCAATGTTCCCATCAGAACATTTTTTATTGTAAAATAAGAGACAGATTTGAACTTTCCATCCATGGGACATTGGTAACAAAAATACAAAATTACAACTTAGAATTTGAATACGATTAATGGAAAGTGCCCCGAAATGTTTAATGCGACAGGGGGCTGTCGCTACTCTTCAACAAAAACCTCTATACCGCAGCTAAAACAAGATTCGGTTACGCGTTTTTTGTTGAAAAGCAATTTTTACACGTCACTTATAAACTCCATGCAATTTGTTTCGTCTGTGTTATGTAATATTTGTTTTCTATCCATATTGCTTCTGTTTGGATAAAAGGCTAACTCCGATTTATGTCCGAAACAATCTTGAGCAATTATTTGATTTCCGTTGTCTTTGTCGTAACCTTAAATTGAATAAGATTCTCCAGAGAAAAGAACCATGAAAATAACAGAACCTTTTTTCTCACCAATTACTTCTTTGTATGAACACATACTTATCTTTTATACAATTAAATGTGAGTCACGGTTGAACATTTTGTTGATAAATATTACTAAATTAAGCATGTCCTGCATCTTGAATCGTTGAACACCTTATCAATTAGGTAATTAATTAATATGTCTTATTCAATGAAATGAAATTTGTATGATATGAATGTAAAACCAGTTGCAAAGAAGAGAAACTTGACACAGTAGCTTTTTTGGTAGTTGAGACCCCCAACGTGCACACGCACATTCTGCTCCCGATCTATAATACTTTCTTTATATTATATAACAACTGTAGGGATCTTGATCAAACTTCACTTACTCCACATGAATATTAAAGAATAGGTTAATAAAGTGATAATTGGGTGCAGAAATCGATTCTTAGAATATTTTTACTCTTAAATGATTCTGACCGAATTTTAAAAATAAGACAAGTTTAGTTTTCGTGAATCTCCAAAACAAACATAGCATCGTTTGTAATGAAGGATTTAAGCAACAGAACGATCAACATGCGGTTATTTAGTCTGATAACTTCGACATTAAGGTCACCCAGACCGACACCACTATTTGTACAGCTGCTTGTTGTGAACATGTGATACAGAGATTAACCTTTTCACCAGACGGAGGTGTTTTAGACCGTCCAAAATTGTAATCCTTAATATTTGACAAAACAATTATTTAAGTTATAATTAGGATTCATAACCTATAGTATTGAAAGAAATGGGTATAACAGGTGTCTTTACAATTTCCTTCTTTTGATTCCATAATTAAAAAAAATCTTTACTACTTAGGTCAATGCTAGGCGAAGGTTTGTAAAGGGTAAAATGAATTACCAATGGCGGGATATCATAGTACATAAATCACGTGGTAAATATCAATGGCGCAACTAAATGTACATGTACTTCGATGGCACAGTGCGAAACGGTTGAAACCACCTATAAACATATCGTCGGTGTAAATGCAAAACCTCGTATGTCGATTCGTGCGATTTTCAAAGTACAAACTTGTGTGCCCAGTTAAAGACTATTCTTGCAGGCTTTAAGATATTTTCACTGATCAGTATTAATGACAAATCATTTGTGAACTATATGTCCAAATTTCAAGTAAAACAATTCAGTTTGGGAAAAGTTATTACACTTTTTTACCTCCCCTTTAAAATTTTCCCAAAACGAGATACGAGGTTTTGCATTTACAACGACGATATAGGCAATTACAACCGTTTCGCGCTGAGCCATCAATGTACTATAATTTCGAGGGATACAATCCATGTCAATACAATACGGATCTTGCTGTGGATAAATGTACAAATGCATTGGTGATTCGTTATATTATGTGATTTTATTGAAATGACACAAGTTTACTTTATCATTAACTTACGCGCTTTCAATTAAGTGCAGACAAGCTCAAGCATGTGTGCGTACTCGATGGTATTGTTGCAGCATATTTTTGTTATACATCGACTGTAAATACGCGTTACGAAAATTCTGTGTTCTGGTAAATCAAAACACCTATTCTGTTATTCGTTCAGTTGAATTTTACTATACAAGTGACCTTGTATGGGATATCAAATGCGTTTAAAGTGACTTATGCATTTAAATCCAGAAATTCTTCTCCAGTCGCGCACACTGGCAGAGCCATTAAGTACATTTAGATTAATTTTTAGGGTTGATTTGAAAGTCAGAAAAGCTGATAGAAAAATGTATTCCAAAGTCCATTTTGAATTGGTCCTTAATAGATTTGCTCCTCTTCTAATTAATTTTGTAAATTGCGAAAGCAGGAAATCTTTCTGTGATCACAAGTGATTTTAGACATTTTATCACAATACTAATAACGTCAGAAATCCTGAAAAAAATGTTGAATTAGTGTTTTCTTGTTTTGAGCTCATTGGTGTGCACCGTATAATGCCCTCCGTCGAAATCTTTAATTTGTCAAGAAAATGAGAATTCTAGGGAGAAACTTGAGCATTATTTTCTTGCATTTTTTTTATCAAATTTTGATATCTTTTTTCTTTTGTCAAGCCATACACTTTGAAAGTTTAATCCACAAAAACATGGAATCATAATCTCTTCGACCTATCCATATTTTTTATATATATTTTTTTTTTTTCGTTATTTTGTTTGTTTTTGTTATTGTTGTTGTTGTTGTTGTTTGTTGCTGCTTTTTTCGTATTACCGTATTTTTGAATATTTTCCGAGTCATATTGTTTCATTATGAATACAAGACTCTCTGATTCGTAGCCAGTATAATATTGTTGCATTTCTATTACCTTTACAGTAACCCACTGTGGGGAATCACGTGACGCAATATTTTCGCTATAAATTTCCTGGTAGTTTTGTTAAAACGGTGTGACCTATTGAAAAAGGTTTGAATGTTCCAACAACATTTTACTATGAGTTGTTAATAAGATCCATACTACCCGAGAAATCCATGACATTTTACACCATCTCCACATCAAACCAAATTCAAATCGATCCCAAACTAAAAGATTCATTGCCAATTTTCTGCAATTGTTCTTGTTGTGTGTCACACGATTCCACTTGGTTGTAACTGTGAATCGAATAACAGTTCTTGGACGAGTAATTTGAGATATCTCATCAGTATGCTGTAAAACGTTTTATCCATTACTCTTTCAAATTTGATACTGGATATGCGCCATTGTTCATGACCTTTGATATTTGTATACGTTGTAGATGAATTGATTTGTGCACCGCAATGTTCTGTTATCATCAATATTTGTTCAACTGCTGCATCGTCTGTTAACAATAATCAACTATTCAAATAGTGCTAGTAGTTTTTTTATATAAAGTCGTCTGCAATGCTATCAGATAATGAAAATATTGCTTCTTTTCAACAAAAACCTCCTTCGTTAAGTTCGGTCGACATCCGTGACTATGGAAATTAACGACGGGAAACCTTCGTCAATTTTCGCGTGTTATACGCGAAAACGGAAAATGGCGAGACGTACCCTCGTAAACTATTGTTGCGACGGACGACAACCGAAGTTGCTTCAAGTATTTGGTATCTAATGACGGATGGAACACCTTAATCTTGATCTTGATAAACAGTGGTCAGTAGTAAATTTTAACATTAGATACCATCAGATTTTTTTACCTCAAACTAGAAAGTGAATTGCGTTAAAGAATAGAAATCGTTTGTCCCACTAAACCCATTTCTGCTAGCACATCACGTGATGTATTGAGAAAACTTTCAGCATTTACGTCATAGCCTAGCGTCAGAAACAATTAAACTTCTTTATTGGCAAGTGTATCACACAAGATAACAGTTTTCTCGCGGAGTCGACTGGGAAACGAGAGGGTTGTGACTTTTGGCACATGACTTCACATCATGGTGAATAAATACTTGAATTATAACTGATAAGCAAAAAAGGATATTCCACATGATTTCAACTCTTTTCCAAACGCCATAATTTGAAGACCATTCTAAATCAAGTGCTGGATACAGTATTGATATTATTTATTAAGATAGCATTTGTGTACAATACATCACAAAGGAAGAAAATGCTGCTCATCGATTTTCCTTCTTTTGTCTCAATATCATCCCAATTTCTGATGCAGTGGAAGTCATCACTTGGTCTTGTTTGGGAAATGGTTAATGAAAAAACAAAACGCTATACAAGGGAACAACAACCGTTGGAGACGGGTTATGCTCCAAAATTCCAAACTCTAAAGTTACACAACGAACCATTTAATTGGATAAGAGAGAAAATTTACGACATCGAATTTTCCCTGAATGTTGGATTCATGGATATTAGGTCGGGATAGGGAATAATTATGCCAAGACAAGGGGCGTTTTTATATCGGTTTTACAGTTTCTAATTAGTTAAATGTATATGAAGATGTCTTAAAGTATTGTTTATAACTTGCGAAAACGAAAATAGTTCCGTAATTTGTTACCAAGGCTAAGCATAAGTCTGCTTTTCAACAAAAACCTCGTAACTGCAGCTTGTTTTAAGCTGCAGGTACAAGGTTTTTGTTGTAAGCGACGATCATTTACAAGTACAAGACGTGGTCGAATTGTGTGGATATATTGACACACTCCCTTCACTAAATCTTTCTCTTACAAAGCTTGTTTTTGATGCAAAAGAAGCAATAAAGACTTCACAATTTAAGTGTTGCTTGAAAGCTTTTTCACATGGCTTCTCAGTCATTAAATGAAGACTTACAATATAGCTGTAAGAAATAAACGTTATGTAGTGAAAACGAAAACATGCACATCACTATTTGTTAAATCATTCTTAAGATCCTATCGCATTAATACATTGGTTTGAAAATTAAAACTGTAGTTCAGAATTTACCGACCCTTTCCAAAATTACATCTATTTGCACATGACGTGTAAGAATGCACGGACAAATGGACGAGTTCATAAGCATGAAGAAAATACAGAGCTTACTGGGATCGTGACAATGTTATATGCATAGAATGTCATATGAATTTGTCAACTTGAATAGGAATCGTTTCCGTCTAGCAAACACTTGCACAAAATTCATTCAGTCTATCTAAGCTGAGTAAGAATCAGTTAAACCCCTATTAAAGTTTATTAAGACCTGGTCACCTACATCATTCCGCATTCACATCACGACCGGAGCGCGTCTAAAACAGGGGACCCGAACAGTGCAATTTTGGACGTAATGTGGACGCGATAGGGACGTGAAATCTTGTGTAACGGGGCATTTAGTCAGCTGTCATCAATAAAAAAGTATCACTAGATACCAGATCTATAATTAATTTGTTTCTTGCCAAGGATGATTCGATGCTACACGCCGATAAGCATACCCCGACTTACCCACGTTTTCTGTGTAACTGTTTTATTTCTTTTATTATTCATCAGTGAAAGACAAGAGCCGCAGTAGACGGATTATGCTCCCCGAATAAGTGTTTGTCACAAAAAAAACTATCATACATTGAGCCCCCTTTTCCTATGACAAATTTTTGTACACACATTATATGTAGAATATCTTCTAGAAGATCTTGTTTATAACACAAGTAAATTATGCCTATTAGATGAAGAGAAATTAGAGAAAAACTAATCTTTACATTAAGGCCCCATTTTTACGTGACGCAGCCTCAAATTAAAAAAAAAACTGAGAAAAAAGTCTCTAGGGAATGTCTAAGGGAGTTCACATGTGAGGTGTCATTGAATTTGGTCCAAGGGTTGCTGAGATCTGGCTGTGGACGGACGAACGGACGGAAGGACAGTCGGACGGACGTAAGGACAGCATGGCGACTATATGCTCCCCCGAATTTGTTTTCTGGAAGCATAAAAATATTACTCTGTTGCATCAGATGTGCTCTAAAATTTAAGTATTGATCTTATTAAAGTGGGGCTACCTTTTCAAACCTCCTGTTATTCCTATCGTTATCTTTTTTTCCTCTTCCGCACCCCTGTACAGAGGCGAATTGAAAGAGCCTCTGTGAAAGAGAGAGGAATTCGCTATCAAACTGTTTAGCTATACCTCAAGTGAAAGTGTACAAAGTGCCAAAGAGAAGGGCACAAACAAAAACTTTGTCATCTGTACCAATGAAGTTCTGGCAAAGAAGAAAATGCCATGCATCTTAATAGCTGTATTTCATCTCTTACTGACATATGTTTTAATTGTAATAGTTCCAATTGTCAGTGTGTGAATAGGGAAGAAGAAAATGCTATTCCTCTAAGGAATTCTTTTGAAACTCTTAATAATCTATGCTCAAACTGCAATAATTTCAAATGCCAATGTTTGCATGGGGACAGACATAACAGTTCTAGTACTAACTTGAACAACAATTTTGATACAAATCAAGCTGGTATTAATACATCCCATTCCAATACAAAAGTATCAAATTCAAAACAAAATACAAACAAAGGTATTGATAAAAGTCAACCAAAAATTAAACAAAAAATTAATTTCATGCACCTAAATGTTCATTATCTATATCCAAAATTAGATGAAATTAAATATCTATTAAATGAAAATTTGCAAACTGATATCCTTGGGCTTGGAGAAACCTTCTTAACGGAAGAGTATTTTACTGGTGAATTTGAACTTCCAGGATACCAGATTTTTCGTCGTGATAGAAAATCTAATGGTGGAGGGGTTGTGCTATATGTAAAAAATAGCATACCCTGTGTATTAAGAACTGACCTAGAATGTGAAGACATTGAAGCAATTTGGATTGAAATCAAGCCTCTCAATCAAAAGCCATTTGTAGTTGGGTACATTTATCGACCACCTTCTTCCTTACAAAGTTGGAATATCAGTTTTGAAAACAATCTTGAACATCTGTACGCTGAGGACAAGGAACTTATTTTGTTTGGTGACTTTAATTACAACTTTGCTCATTCAAAAACTAATAACAATCCTTGGAACAAAATAACTGATACATTCAATTTAACGCAACTGGTCAATACGCCAACAAGGGTAACCTCTAACTCATCTTCTATAATTGATCATGTATACACAAATCAGCCCGAAAGAATAGAAAATGTTTCTGTTCCTATTGTTTCAATAAGTGATCACTATCCAGTAAAATTTTCAAGATTATCAAACATCAGAGAAAAGAAAGGACCCATGCATGATACAATCTCTTATCGATATATGAAAAAATTTAAAGAAGAGGACTTCATCTCTGACTTGGCAAAGGAACCGTGGTCAGTCATTGATATTTTTGATGACCCAGATGATGCTCTTGATACTTTTACACAAATGTTTTCAAAAGTTTTAGATTCTCATGCACCAGTCAAGCAGAAAAGAGTTAAACATTTTTATCAGCCTGACTGGTTCTGTGAAAATATTGCAATAGCAAGTCATAAGCGAGATGAAGCGAAGAAAAATAATGATTCTGCTCAACTTAAATTCTGGAGGCAAGAGGTGAAGTCCAGAACTATGCAAGCAAAGAAGAATTATTACAGTGACACAATTAATAATAACAAAAGGAACCCTAAAAAACTTTGGAATAACCTCAAAGAATTATCTGGTAAAAGGAAAGTCTGTCAAACAAATTTTATACATGATGAAAATGATTCACCAATAACAGACCCGGAAATTGCAGCAAACTATCTTAATTCATATTTTACAAGTGTTTTTAATAACGCTCCATCTATGGAAAATCTAGATGGAAACTGTAGAGATGTTCTGCAGAACCATATTCAACCATTGCTTCAAAATAAGCAGTGTTTTGAAATACCATTAATGACAGAAAAATATGTAAAAGAGCAATTAGATGCCCTAGATGCAAAGAAGTCTACTGGTCTTGATGGGCTTGGTCCAAGGTTTCTTAAATTAAGTGCCAACATCATCTGTCAGCCTATTACTAAAATATTTAACTTAAGTATATAAAAATGTAAATTTCCCCAACAACTTAAACTGGCGAAAGTCACACCAGTGCACAAAAAAGGCTCTAAACAATACAAACACAACTACCGACCAATTTCAATTTTACCAGTTCTTACAAAAATAGTTGAAAGGCATGTTTCCAACCACCTTAAACAGTATTTTGAAGCAAGTGATCTATTTTATGCCAGCCAGTCCGGGTTTCGAACAAACCACTCCTGTGAAACTGCCCTGACAGCTATTATTGACAACTGGTTATCTGCTATCAATGATAACAAATCTGTTGGAGCCATATTCCTTGATCTTACCAAAGCTTTTGATCTTGTGAATCACAGGTTACTTCTTCAAAAACTTGAGTGTTACAATTTATCTGATCAAGCCATGTCATGGTTCCAGTCGTATTTAACAGAGAGATCGCAAAAAGTCTGTATTTCAGGAAAATTGTCTGGTGCTCAAGATATTTCAGCAGGTGTGCCGCAAGGCTCTGTACTTGGCCCCCTTCTTTTTGTAATTTATATTAATGATCTTCCATTGCATATCAAATCTGCTACCACTGACATGTTTGCAGATGATACTTCCATAACTGCAGTAGGAAATAGTATTAATGATGTGCATACTATTTTAAGTAGTGACATGCAGTCAATTCAATCATGGTGTGAATCAAATACTATGATGCCCAACATTCAAAAGACAAAAGCTATGAATATATCCACTTCACAAAGTGCCTTGACAAATATAAATGATAAAGATGATCTTCAAATTGAATTACAAGGGCAAATTATTGAATGTACTGATACCCAAAAACTACTTGGAGTCAATGTTGACAGTATGTTAAATTGGAAATCCCAAGTTAAATCTACTATAGGTAAATGTAATTCCTTACTTTATCTTTTATTAAGAATCAAAAAGTTTCTAAGCCTTGATGTCCGTAAATTATACTTCAATGCTTATATACTACCACACTTAGACTACTGTTGCTCAATATGGGGTAATTGTAGTAAAGATCTTCTTGATGATGTTTTGAAATTTCAAAAGCGTGCAGCTCGCATTATCCTTGATGAATCCTTGGACACTCCATCGGATTTACTCTTCAAAAAACTAGGTTGGATGAAATTCAGTGACCGTGTGATTTACAAAAAAGCTATTCTGATGTTTAAAGCATCTAAGCCAAATATGGCCCCTAAATACATTCAAGACAAATGTACCAAGGCAGGTACTACACATAATTTTAGACTAAGATCTTCAGAAAATAACTGCTTACATATACCAAAGCCAAAACGGGAAAGCTTTCGCAAGTCATTCAGTTATTCAGGTCCAAAAATTTGGAATGAAATACCATTTTCTGTGAGAAATTCTGACACTGTAAAGCAATTCAAATCACATTATCTGCAATACAAATATCCCGGAGGGCTATCGTCAAATTAAAATGTTGCTAAAAACATAAAAAGTCAATCCATGTCCATACCAAACCTAGTTGTGATTCCCTAAGCAGGAAATAGTTTGGAAACATTGAGAGAAAAGAAGAAATTGCTGATTACCAGCATTTCTCCTTTTTCCACAATGTGTTCTATACTATAAAATTTCTTCTTTTAACATATTGCTTATTTTGACATACAGAACCCCTTTCAAATTGAACAACCCACAAATTTTGCTTTTTGTGAAAGAGTTAATCAGTACCTGGTAAAATATGTTATTACCACAATGTTTCTTTGTTTATCTAATCCTATCATTTATTATGAGTGTTTGTCTTTTTACTTGCCTGTGAAAGGAATTATCTGTTGTTTTCTGTAATTGCTTTAATGTACTAACCCACTAAGCCTTACTTAACCCTTACCATGCTGATCTTGAAATTTAGATCTTGGCTGGCTGTGTAGACAAAGATAAGTCTACATGTATGTGCAGTCTTATCCTAGTCTACACAACCTGCTTGTTTGAAAAATAGTTTCCATTTCTTGTTGAATGAAAAAGGATCAGTAACAGACATGGACAAATGATTAGAAAATTTGACAAGTCTAAAATATGTCTTACGGTAAATGATAAACATTAATTGATTGTGTATATATTTTATGTATAATTTGATTTTATTGTAAATATTTGTTTAACAGAGGCCCACATGGAAGATTGGGCAACCAAATGTGTAGCCTCTATAAATAAAGTCGTTATTATTATTATTATTATTATTATTATTATTATTATTATTATTATTATTATTATTATTATTATTATTATTATTATTATAATTATTATTATTATTATTATTATTATTATTATTATTATTATTATTATTATTATTATTATTATTAAAACTTGCCAAAATTGTTTGCGTCACGAGGTCAAATGAATTTCTCGTAAAATAAATCGTAAATACGTCATCAAAAGCACAAAAGACCAATTAAACACATTAATTCGCAATTTTCTGTCACAGCACATAATTTTTAGATTTTCCCGGGAAACAAATCGGTGTCTTGACATTTCAGCAATTTTACTAGTCTATTTTTTTTATTAGAATCTAGAATTAAGGCCCTTATGGCACAACGATATTGTTAAATGGCTATATTTGACCCGTCTTTTCCAGACAGGCTCTCAGAAATTCCAACAAATATGCCTTTTGAGTTTGGTTGTTTTTTATCCTCAGAGCAAATAATTTTGAGTTTAAAATGTATGTCAAATAAAACAGCAGTACCCTTCAAAAGTACCCTAATTTAGATTTATGTAAGACAGACGGATAAGCAATAGAGGTAATTGCACCACAAATTACCAGAATGACGTTCTTTGTAGCTTTGACTGATTAAAATGTAGACAGATAGATATCAAAATGGATGACGCATACAAGGTACGTGTATGGCAACCGTGTTGGCGACGCCTGGTGGTCCTTATATCTTCGTAGAAAGCAGGAAATTTAGGCTAAGATCAGACAGCACGCATGTGCAGGCTGACCTTAGTCTATACTTCCTTCGAAAGACTTGGTGACAACAGATGTATGACGTCAAGAACATGACACGGGTTAACATTTATTTTAACTTAAAAAGTTTTTCATTGTGGTATATCTGATGGTTGATCTCGATAGGAAAAAAACTAGTAGGATTAATTCATATTTCCGAAAAAATGTCATTTTCCCTCAAATCAATGTTGTATTATTCGACATTTGAATAAATCTGGGTTAATGGATTCATAATTCTGGAAACATTGCCAATGTTCTAATTAAACATATTGTTTATTGTCAGGTTTTTGACGTCATACACACATTTGTGATTCCACAAGGACTTCCGTGGCTAGTAAAATGTCATAGTTACTTGATATGTAGGCTCACAATTAGTTTCATAATTTGACTTCACACGCGAAAAGGGAACGTGGTCAATTGTACTTCTAGCCTTTTTTTTACGCTGTACAAAACATTAATTGGAAGTAGCTAACCAAATAAAAGAATTAGTATATCGTCCGATCGTGGAAGTCAGAGGTTAAGGACAAAGCTATCGTAAATGGTGGCATTTACAGACATGCACCTTTTAATACAAATGTGTGTCGTTATCAGAATTTTCATTTGAATTATGTATCAAAAACATTACACTTATAATAGTCTATAGAGTTACGCAATACATTCAACTCCACATGAACAAGAAAATTGAATATCGGTATTTCAAGCGTTTGAGAATTCCATGTCTGCCAGGAAATTAATACATTTTACTGAATATTCAAATCAGAGTTCTTTGTTCAATTCCTTTCAAACCCAGAGTTTTATTGATACAGAAATGGGGTTTTCCCATGCACGTAGTTGCATGCGTTATTTAATTTAATTTAGCTTACTTTCTCTATCGTGAGAAGAAAATTAAATCGAAATTGATTTTCAAAATACTTTTTTTAATTTTGTGACTCTGTAATCGGTAAGTCGGCCGGTATAATTCATGCGTGGTATTTTTGTGTATTTTAAAAAAAACTCGCTTTATATTTCACCTATATAATTTTGAGACGAATTCGTTCGGTTGATACCATCGTCGTTTTTTTTAAACCTTTCCAGAATAGAGCTCATACGTAACATTATCATAATACTACTAGTTTTACTTGTTGTTGTTTTTTTCATGTGTACGAATATATGGATATGAATATATGAATATATCCGATTCTTCTACCTAAAAAAGACATAAGTAATAATATATAGAATTCTACAGTAAACGCCACTACCTAAATTTGAAACTTAAAATGTAAAAAAGAAATCTGTCGTTTTGCACAAGGGCTTCTTCCTGTCTTGATTAATTTTAAATGATGCAAGAGCCCACGAGTTTTCTTGTTAAAGTGACATTTCACTTTTATTTCATTTTTTAAAAGTATGTCCTGATGCAAAGATTGTATATATGAATAATGTGAATGTGGTCGAGATCGGACGTGTTTTTGCTCGCTCCGTATATGGGCGATTTACGACGGAAATACAGACTCAAATAAGGAATTTTTTATATCAGACGATTTGTCATGATAATGGCATTCAGTATATTGGATTATTAAAATGAAATAAGTGAAACAATGTGAAAAAATGAAGGAAATAAGATAAACAATGGAATTTCATCAAAATTAATCGTGAGTACATTTAACAAACAGTTAGAAAACTAGCTCCAGGGTATAATACCTAGGTTAAAGGATTAACACACAATAGAAAGGTTAAGGTGTTGAACCCTATGAACAATCGAACAACGATTAACTGAGACAAAGATCCCAAAGATAACAAAGATCCCTGAGTCTAGAGACACATAGTGAGAAAAGAAGCAGAATCTAAAACGTGATATAGACACATATCAAACATATAACAAATAATCAGCGACAAACGCCACAAACAAGATAGGAAAAATGGCCTCTGGTAATAATAGCAGAGACCTAGCCCGGTCAACAAGCTCGCATCCTGATCTGGACATAGATGCAATTGCCGGGACGGAACCTAACTTAGCTAACAGCAACTGTCAAAGTCCACGAGCAAGCCCAGGGACAAATAACAGTTATGAGCATGAAGTCCATACGCCACTACCAAATCAAGAGTCATATAAGAGATTATACAAATCTCTTACTAACAAGCCAAAAGAAGAATACATTGAAACACTCATCCAAGAATGCAACTCGGACTTTAATCAGATTGACTGGTACAGATCTTATCTCGTACAAATAGCCCAACGTTATGACGAATGTCCATCAGGAAAGTTGATAAACAGAAGAAACTCATTAAGATCATCAGCTAAACGAAAACTTGCCATAGACTGCCATATACTTACATGTTTTATAGACGGTGAAAGCAATGTCGATATAAACAGTATATTCAACAAGGATGAGACTCCTCGTAATGATAGTGTCATGAGCCAAAGTTTCCATGCAAACTTAAATACAGCTGAAGCTTTAACCATGCTTCATACTTTGCAAGAAGAGTTTCGAAATTTCCAACAAATTCACGAAAATGATAGCACAACTATCTCAAATCTAATAAGACGAACCAACCTGCTCGAAGCCGAATTACAAGTATACAAAAACAAAGTAGTCGAATTAGATACAAAATCATTCGATATGAACATTAAGATCAAAGTACTTGAACGTTACAACGGCGAGTTAAGAAAAGCTGTAACCGACCTAAAGCAGAAAGAGAACACCCCAAACACACAGCGGAACGAAGAAGTGGTAGTTGCACCGACAAATAAACCCGGAAATGATACAGAGACAATAAACCTAGATGAAAGTATAACAACTACCCCTCATCCTGAAGCTCGAAACAATAACACAACACAAACCTCGCCAAAACAAAACGAACAAACACCAAACGACATATTCTTACCGGAGTATGCCCGAAAAAGAATAGATAGAGACAATAGTGAGAAGACTCTTTCATATTCTAATGCTGTGTCAAGCAATCATGAAACAATACAAAAATCTGCGAACACAACAGTTAGTGACCAAAATACTACAAATGCCAACACATCAAATAATAAAAACCTAAGACGTGACCTTCAAAAAGATGTGAGCACAAATAAAAACACAAACATGCAACCAAAAACATGCCAGCAGATTCGAAGCGCAGACGAACCAAAACAACAAACAACCAATGAAGGTCGGAATACTACGACTAACAACGACGTATTCCTAGGCGTACGTAAAACCAGAGTGACTAAATACTATATCGGTACTATAAGTAACGATACCACTGCAAATGGAATTACCAAACATTTCCAAGACAACGGTGTTCGAGTAAACACGCTGCAAATATATACGTCTAGATCAGGCCTACGATACGCAAGGCTTAATATCCCTAGTATATACAGTGACAAAGTTGAAGACCAAAGTTTTCCTCTTCCCGAAAATGTAGTGCTAAAAGTGTGGAAAACTAACACGCGCTCAAACAGAAATCAGACAAATAGTGGCAATAATCAATTCAGTGGTAATCGGTACTCCTATGGTGAGAGAAACAAACATGACAATAAACGTTCCTACAACACTGACGATCGCAGGAGTGACGGCGATCACACAAACTACGACAAACGACACAGATCGAACTACGCGGGTACCCACAACACAGACTATGATTATAGCGACAGAGACGATTATCACAAAAACACAAACTACGATACCAACTACTGGTACGATAATAATTCAGATCGATACACATAAACATTTACCAGAGTACAATAATACAAAACTGAATTTAAGACTATCTATAAGGTAAAACAATGAAAATATATAGTCCGAACGTTATAATTGTGTGTGTATTTATCATGTTGACTATAGCTGCATGGAACGTTCGGGGTGTTATGTCCTCGACGCTTTGCTTGAATGAACTTATTGAAAAACATAATTGTGACATTGTATTTATATCAGAACACAAGCTATTTCCATATTCTCTTAATTTCCTTAACTGCATTAATTCTAATTTTACAAGTTATGGTCGATCAGACAAAGAGTTGATAGCCCAAAGTAACAAATTATGTGGAAAAGCAGGTGTAGCGTTTCTTATCAGGAAGTCACTGTCGCATCATGTTAAGTACTTAAATTGTGGAACTGACCGAATCCTAGGTATACAAGTAACACAAATACTCGAATCCCCTATATATATGTTCTGTGTCTACCTTCCATCACAAAACGACCCTCGCGAATATGAAAACGTAATTGCATCCTTAAATGACTTATTAGCGTACTACATAGACAAAGGCGACATTGTCGTGGCAGGCGATTTTAACGCAAGTCTCGTTGATAAGCGTAGAATTAACCAAACAAAGTCAAAAATGTTTCAGAAATTAGTGATCGAAAACCAATTGTTATCGATAAATACGAGCGATCAAGCTCGTACCCCTGGATACACGTACACAACATGCGAAACGACCCTAGACTACATAATATGCACCCCAGGCATCGCAAATTGCATTCCATTATGCGAAGTCCTTAACGACAACAGCATCGTTATCGCTTCTGATCATCTCCCAATCATAGCTAAGATACAACCAATCAATACTATACATAACGCGAGTACCGCGCCGCAGATATCAAACTTAGCATGGCACAAAATGAGCTCGGCTAGTCTCGAGTTATTTCGAGACAGAGTCACACATGACATAACCGAAGAACTTAACTTCGAGATAAAATCTGCTAGTGACGTCACAAAATATTACGCAAAACTCGTCGACGTATTGATAACAAATGCAAACAATTGTATTCCTAAACATAAAACAAATCCATACACAAAGCCGTATTGGAATGCAGAAGTTAAAACGGCTCATAATGAATCCAGGAAAGCGAGGAAATTATGGCTTATCGCTGGTAAACCTCGTGAAACCACAAACAAGCAATACGCTGACTATAAAATGGCGAAAAATAATTTTCGTAACGTTCAACGTAGAGCATCAAATGAGCTTTTGTCAAATGCATACCACGAACTCGAAATAGCCGCCGGAATTGACGTCAACCTCTTCTGGCGCCTGATTAAGAAGCGAAAGGGCCACTGCCGTCACGAAATCACACGAATAATAGTCGACAATAAACGTCTCAATGATAATGAACAAATTTCAAATGTGTTCTCCAAACACTTCCGGAAAATTTATACCCCTAACAAAAATATAATAGACCCTATGTCTGCGAAACAGATAAGCCAAAAGTTCACGCAATATAAAAATGAATCGAAGGCAAACGTCGATAATAGTACCCTAGATTGCTTCTTTACCAAAGAAGAAATTCTTACCCAAATAAAAACACTGAAAAAGAAGAAAGCACCGGGGCACGACAAAGTCCAAAATGAACACTTGCTGCACAGCCCAGATAGCGTGGTCGACTGCCTACTTTATCTGTTCAACTCAATATTACGTTTTGAAAGCATTCCTGAAATATGGAATAACGGAATCATTGTGCCTATCTATAAAGGGAAAGGTAAACCCTCAGCCGAAATAGCTAATTATCGCCCAGTGTCACTTTTAAGCACAGTGAGTAAATTGTTCGAGAAAGTCTATGTTACAAGGTTATGGTCTTTTACTAAAGCGCTTACACCAAAATTTCCCCATCCATATCAACACGGGTTTCAGAAAGGTCTGAGTTGTATGACTGCCTCTTATACCCTACAAGAAACTATAGACCATAATTTAAAAGCCAAAAGTGACGTGTACGCAGTTCTTTTAGATACAAAAGCTGCTTTTGATACAGTCCGCCACGACGCTCTATTCGTCAAACTTTACGAGTTAGGGGTGAAAGGTCGCCTATGGCGAACTCTTGTAAATTCATACTTCCATATTAAAAGTGCAGTGTTAGTGAACGGCGTACTATCAGAATGGTTCGAAGTCAAACAGTCTGTAAGACAAGGAGGATCGAGCTCAGGTTTTATGTATCTCGTCTTTATTAACGAATTACTGTGTCAACTCGAATCCTCAGGCCAAGCAGCCAAAGTCCACAATATAGACAGTGGATGTCCGACTTTAGCTGATGACGTAACGCTCACTACAATAAGTAGAACGAATATGTCCAATATGTTATCCATTGCGGAAAAATATGCGTTCAACTGGGGATTTGAATACAACACAGAGAAAACACTATCAATAATTTTTCGTCATAACCCCAGGAAAAGAGTACAAACAAATGCGGTGTTCTACCTAAACAATACAGAAATACGCCAGTGTGACACCGTAACACATCTCGGTATTTTACTACACGCCAACCGTAAAAACAGTCCCGCAATAGACGAAGCGGTAAATAAAGGCAGACGGTCCTATTTTTCTTATAGCGGAGTAGGCGTCCATTATAGAGGTATAAATCCGCTGTTATCAGTAAAACTATACAAATCAGTAGTTATACCATCAGTACTCTACGGGTCTGAAACATGGTGTAATTTAACCAATGCCGACACAACAAAAATCGACAGGTTTCAGCACATGGTAGCAAAAAATATACAAGGCCACCAACCCCAAACCCGATCTGCCATGACTGAGTCGATGCTCGGTTTATACCCCCTGCACACCCTGATCGATATAAGAAAACTTATGTTCCTACAAAAAGTTATATCCCTTCCACCTCAATCGGTTGTAAAGAAAGTATTTCTTTTCAAACTATTTAGCATGCAACCGGATAGTATTGGCATAACACACGACATTATTCAACTTTTGACAAAATACGATTTGACCGCTAATCTTAAGATGTACTTAGAATATCACACCTTTCCGTCAAAACTTCAATGGAAGAACGTTGTAAAACAAACTGTGTTGAATAGTGTAAACCGGTCACAACATGAACTCTTCCGAACTGATTCCGACTTTTCCCGATTTAAACACCTACAACCCAATAGAGAACCAGGGTCAGTACTATGGAAAATGGCGGATACGACCGAGTCCCTGAAAAATGCTTTCGTAGTTTCACATCTTATTGTAAAAAACCCTCGCCCTACATATTCTGTTTGTCATTTCTGTGAAAATATCATATACTCAGCAGACCAGGCTGCTCACCTGTCGGCATCATGCCCAGAAACTAACGAAATTAGAACAACATTTTTCAATACACTTCGATTCCATCACGGCGAAGCGATCCATTCCGAATTACTGAACATGTGCGACAATGATGAGCTTTTTTTATTAACAATACTCGGAAAACTTCCAAACTCTTACCTGAACGACCATAGACAATTTATACATTCGTGTTTAAAATACCTAAAAATAATACTATGCGAATTTCAGAATGAATATCAAAGATAAGTGCATTTAAAGTGACTATCTAGCACAATAATTTACGAAGTATAATTATACCAAAATTATGTAAGAAATCACCGTGTCGTACATGTTTTGTGGATGTGAGCTTGGATCAGAGCGCAAGGCTATTGTACTACTGATCTTGAGAACACATCCTCAGAGCAGGGACATATACAGATGTTCTCATTAGCTTTCCTAATGATCTTGTAAATATGTTAATTCGTGTTACTTTTCTTTTGTCTTGTATTGTCATTTTGTAATGTTATTTATTTATTGTAATCTCCAGTATATTGGGGGAAATAAAGATAATAAATAAATAAATAAATAAATAACCAAATAAAAGAATTAGTATATCGTCCGATCGTGGAAGTCAGAGGTTAAGGACAAAGCTATCGTAAATGGTGGCATTTACAGACATGCACCTTATAATACAAATGTGTGTCGTTATCAGAATTTTCGTTTGAATTATGTATCAAAAACATTACACTTATAATAGTCTATAGAGTTACGCAATACATTCAACTCCACATGAACAAGAAAATTGAATATCGGTATTTCAAGCGTTTGAGAATTCCATGTCTGAAATTAATACATTTTACTGAATATTCAAATCAGAGTTCTTTGTTCAATTCCTTTCAAACCCAGAGTTTTATTGATACAGAAATGGGGTTTTCCCATGCACGTAGTTGCATGCGTTATTTAATTTAATTTAGCTTACTTTCTCTATCGTGAGAAGAAAATTAAATCGAAATTGATTTTCAAAATACTTTTTTTAATTTTGTGACTCTGTAATCGGTAAGTCGGCCGGTATAATTCATGCGTGGTATTTTTGTGTATTTTAAAAAAAAACTCGCTTTATATTTCACCTATATAATTTTGAGACGAATTCGTTCGGTTGATACCATCGTCGTTTTTTTAAACCTTTCCAGAATAGAGCTCATACGTAACATTATCATAATACTACTAGTTTTACTTGTTGTTGTTTTTTTCATGTGTACGAATATATGGATATGAATATATGAATATATCCGATTCTTCTACCTAAAAAAGACATAAGTAATAATATATAGAATTCTACAGTAAACGCCACTACCTAAATTTGAAACTTAAAATGTAAAAAAGAAATCTGTCGTTTTGCACAAGGGCTTCTTCCTGTCTTGATTAATTTTAAATGATGCAAGAGCCCACGAGTTTTCTTGTTAAAGTGACATTTCACTTTTATTTCATTTTTTAAAAGTATGTCCTGATGCAAAGATTGTATATTCTAATGTACAGAAATGCTATCAGTTTTTTGAAGTTGTTATTTATAAGCAAAAAATATGCCTTCAAAGTTGGGACAGAAATGACAAATTCTATATAAATCTGAACTGTTGTCCACAACAATTTGTTTAATTTAAGCACGAAAATATATATTTCTCGTAAACGGTTCAATATTTTGGCTTGAAATGTTCAGAATTTTCATAAGAAAACACGCAATTCCAGATAGAATAAAAGTAATATTTATATAAAAATAATTGTGAAATGTCACCTTAAAGGTGGAAGGAAATCAAAAATTTGGACCACCCGTTTAAAATTATTTTCATTTCTTTAAGATAACAGAAATCGGTATGAAAAATCCGCGTTCAAAAGTTCGATTCCAAACAGACGATATTAACAAATAACACAGCGTGTTTTATTGGAAATTTTTACCTGCCCGAAATCGATTTTTCGCGCATGCGCCAAAGAGACCTACGTTGACGTTCGCACGTCAGGATTCCAGGTTTAATTGACACTTAAAAAAGGAGGCATTTCATTGGCTGAAAAATTACCGTGGGCGTGTTATCGATAAATTGACATATCGATAATATTGGTAAAATTCCGATACTATTCTAAGATCACGTTTGATTGGTTGAGAGATTATGGTGGGCGTGTTATCGATTTTTATTATAAAATAGACATCAATAAAATCATATCAAGTAGTAAACGTCTGAAAGGACTTAGGTCATTTGTATTTACACGTATGAATATAACCATCGACGACAAATAACTCCACCTTATTCCAATAAATGAACTTTAATAAAATTGTATTATTCTTTTTTAGTAATTTTTGTACCTAAAATATACAAATATGAATATATAAATGAACAAGTTACTGTATAAATCTTTCACTAGTTTCACTTTCTCTAGATTATAACATGTAATTTATCGAAGTTGTTGCATTATTTCCAGACTTTTCTGTACATTTATCATTCTATCTAAACGTCTTCACTCACCAAATAATATATTTGCTTAACTCATTCCGAAAAGACTTGCTTCTAAAGTCTCATGTGGGAATTGTTCTAGAAAATATTAAAGGGTAAATGAAAATGCTGATAATCAGCAATTTCTTCTTTTCGCTCGATATTTTCTGTGCTAAAATACATTGATTTCTTCTGACTCGAGCAAATTATAATCAGATTTCATTTCACTCGTTATTTTCTGCATATGCCATGGCATTGATTGAAATATAATTTTAACTAATAAATGCGCATATAATTGCATAATTATGTAGACCAGATTCCGTATCTAAAATGAACCAACTGCACTATAAATGTATCGTAGTTGCGAGATTTTGAACACAGACTTAGTAACAGTAAGAAATGACTCCCTGTAACCCGATTACCAACTGCCAATAAACAGAATGCTATTATGTTTATTATCTCTACAGTGACAAGATATTTGACGATACAACACATCCCGATCTTTTGTATATCAGATTCATATTATACCAATGGAAAAATATAAATATCGCTGCTATTCAACAAAACCTCGTAACTGCAGCTTATAACCAGCTGCAGTTAAAAGGGTTTTGTTGAAAAGCGACGATATGCAATGTTAGCCTTCCTAGCATATAGGCGGCCAATTTATCGTCCGCCTACGGTGACGTCACGCTTATTTGACTTTTTCAAAGCCTGTACAGGTAAGCGATTAGAAAATTGTGAATTTCTCCCTTGTTATAATGAATATCAAATTTTCAAATATTGCGTTGTTAATATTTTTCATTCGTCTTAATAATAAGTGTAGATTATTTTGACGTTACATTTGACCTTTAACACTGCTAGTTGAAGCATTTTAACAGGAAACCTGTCAATCAAACCACGCAATCGCAGAAAACAGCGAGTTTTTTTCTTAAATTCCTCGGGCATGGATATGAACGCCGAAAATAGCAATTAAAACGTTTTTATTGTAAAAAGGGAGAAATAATTGAACTTCTCATACAGGGGACATTATAATCCGAGTTTTCTCTGATGACATTCGCTCTTTGATATGTTGATGTCTCTCATTTACTAAATGAGCGACATCAACATATCAAAGAGCGAATGTCATCAGAGAAAACTCGGATTAGGGTTATTGGTAATAACAATACAAAATAACAACTTGAAATCTATATACGATTAATTCAAAATGCTCAGAAAGGTTTCAATGCGACAGGATATGTCGCTGCTCTTCACCAAAAACCTGGTAGCCGCAGCCTAAAACAAGCTTCATTTATGCTGTTTTTATATAAAAGCAACCATGTAAAGCAACTTCTCGTCACGGTCGACTTCGTTATGGTAAAATTGTGACGGAATATAAAATAGAGGTTTGTCAAAGAGTTATTCCCCTTGCGAAACTCTTCACAAAGAAAATTAAAAATGTACTTCCAGTGTTCTTGAGGGGGCACTATTTACTCCCGGTAAATTATCGCTCTATTTTGTTTGTAGAATACACGTTTAAAAACTAAGTTTATTTACACATTTAAGCATGATTATACATCGAATTGTGTGCGAGATGAATCACTTATACTCCAAGATGTCAAAATTGGTCAAAATTGAAAATAAATAGATGTACTTCATCATTTCTATCGGTTTCTTTTTATCCCTATTGTCATATTCCCATAATGACCACGAAGCCCGTTCACTTGTCTGCGCATACATTTTGATGGGATGAATAGTCGGTATATGTCGACTCCTATATCAAATATAAATTTTAAAATCTTGTTATTACAGCTTATATCAAACTGCAGTTACGAGGTTTTGCAATAACACCGGCGATTGGCATATTCCAACATAATAGTCTTAACCATTCAGTCAACGACATTTCGTTTTTAAGAACATTGTAACAACGAATCATCAAATCAACTTTTACGATGTTTTTGCCATTAAAGGCGATTTTTGCAGAGAAATTTTACCCTTTCTCCAACGACTGAAGGCTGGCACAATTTTCAAAATGTGTTACGGGCTATAAAATTGTTGATTTCTAAAGTAAAACATGAAATGTTATAGCACCACCGAGGGGTTCATTTACCTTTCCCAAAGACAAGGCTATCACGTCCTCGAAAGTAATAGCCTACGAAAACTTAAATGTCAAAGGGGAAAAAGTTGCTGACCAGTGTTGTCTTTCTCCCTAAATATATCGTGGGCTATTTATTATACAGTTTCTGTTGTCAGTAATAGTAATGTCGTGTTCAACTGTATTCGATCAGAACAGTCTCAATATTTGCTGTCTTGGAAATAGTTAAACAAGTTTTAAAAAATGAATAAATTACACTACAGGATGTGGGGCATTTGATCCCCCCGAAACGACTCTGGATCCGCCACTATGAATAAACCCCACTTGGTATTATGCATAATATTTGCTAAGCCTGTCCCTGACTCGTGAAAACATTCTGACAAAAGAATAGAACGGTGATGGTAAGCATTTCCCCTTAATTTGCTTCAGCGTTATAAAAGATGGTGTTTGATTGATGACCGATCGGCCCCTGTTCTAACGAGCCTTCTTTTTTCTTTCTTTTTTTTTTCCTCGAGATTTAATATTCGCATTGGCTAGTTTCTTTGGAACATATCGGCGAGGAAAGGGTTTTGGAATGACAGGTTTTTTTGTTGCTGTTGAAAAGCCGATAACGTTGATTGTGATATACTGATAAGGCGATATTAAAGTAATGTACCGACGAGACTGTCAAACGCGTGATATACCAGTAGGCCTATCTGCAAAACCCTTTGCATAGACAATACTGATCCCATCAATATTGGCAATCGAAATGTACTTTTACTTTTAATCAAGCTGTAAAAATGATAATTTTGGACACCAATCAAAGATATGTGACAAATCAGACGAAATTGTCATTGAACGGAATTCGAAGGAAAAAAAATCGAACAACCGAAATTAATAGCAATACGGTAGTGAGACAGATCATCGGTATCATTATTTTAAAACCAAATAATGATCAATAATGCTAAACATCCCAGTCGGAGCGCAATTTAAGCATTAATTTTACTGATCAGGTTCCGTATTTTTCGAATAAGAAGGGAAACGAACGTATTCATTTGGCCTTTATTTTGAATTTAATAGTGTCTTAACCCATAATCAAACGGCAATTTTTAGACTATTCCAAAATCAAAAATGATGCAGACGACAATTTGAAGTGAATGAAATTTTGATTTTTTTTGGTATATTTATGCTTAAAACATTGTGGTAATTGAAGAAATTGCTTGTCACAAGCAATTTCTTCATTTCCCACGATGTTTTCCAAAGCCATTATTTTGTGGGGAGTCAAAAGGAGTCACTGTGTGGTAATGGGTTAATAAAAGTCAGTTTTTTTTACCCCAGAACAGAAATCAACTTAAGTTTCGATACCGTTTTGATGATATGATATATTAGGCCTATAGGCTATAGCCTAATTATGAAATTTTATAGCTCACGGATGAATAGTGGGATTTGGCTCGAGAAAATGCGAAGAGTAGGTATTTTAAGATTTCGAAATCATGCGGAATGCAGTATTTTCCATACGATATTTGCACTTTTAAATGATAATTCAGTTTTGAACAGGATCCTTATGGTGAACTGATTTGTATATAAATATTTCAACAGACCATTATATATCTTCTTTTCCAAAATTTTAATCCAATACGGAGTCAATCTAGAATTTTTTGTGGAGTTTTCTCGTTATTTCCGTACCTCAAAATCTTCTTCGGCCTTTGAATGACGGACATAATACATGTAGTTATAAATGAATAATACTTACTTCGGAAGATATCTCAATCACATTGGAGGGACTGGGGATTTCGCAGAGTGATAATTGTCGTCGATTTCTCTTTGTAACTCTAGAAACTATGGTTGAGCTATGTTCGGCCGCTTCTAGAGTCTTGGTCTATTCCGACGATTTTTTGCTCGTTTTAGATTGTCTGGTGGGTTTCTTCGTCAAAATACTTGGTATATTTCTATTTGGTACATAGACAGGATTGTTATCAGTTCTATCTGGCTTTCCCAAAATAAAGTGGCATCCACAAACTTTCACGTTATTTGTAAGTGTTTTTAAACTCAAGTTATGTCTACCCGACGCATGAATCCATCGCATTTTAATGCCGATGTTTTTGGAAAAGTGAAGAATCTACAATTATTTGAGAGTTTATTCCGTCTATGATCACACCCATACACGCAACAATGATCGTGCCCGCCCATTTTTTCGATTTAACGAATCACAATTGCAGATTAATCCGTCACGCTTATTATCCCATTATCGACTTGCCCCCTCGAGGGAAACAGGTAAATAAATTACGGCTTGTGCGCATGCGCGTTATTTGCTTGACAAACCCCTATTGGATGCATGTAATAGGGGACGATTTTATCCAGTTAACTGTGACGTCGGATTTCGTAGGTGTTGTTCCAAAAAAAAATCTGATAACTCCGGCTTGATTCAAGCCGTGGTTATGAGATTTGTAACAATACCGACGGGTTTTTTTTTTCAAAACATAACAGTAAACCCATTCTATTTTTAGCACGAAATCCATTGCTTTTCCTATTTCTCTTCTTCTCCGTCGTCGCTGAAAATGAAGTCTGGAATACTAGCAGGCTATTTTTCTTTACACGTCACCTATAAACCCCATGCAATTTGTTTTTTGTCTGTGTTATCAAATATTTGCTTCCTATCCATATTGCTTCTGTTTGGATTAAAGACTAAACCCGATTTATGGCCGAACCAATCTTGAGCAATTATTGGATTTCCGTTGTCTTTGTCGTAACCTTAAATTGAATAAGATTCTCTAGAGAAAATAACCATGAAAATAACACAACATTGTTCTCATAACATTACTTCGTTATATGAACCTTTTATAATCATGTTTTATGCAATTAAATGTAAGTCACGGCTGGCCATTTTGTTGATAAACATTACTAACCATGCTCTGATTCTTAAATCGTTGAACCTCTTACTGATTTAGTAATTAACTTATTACCACACAGTGACTCTTTTTGACTCCTTACAAGTTAATGGCTTTGGAAAACATTGTGGAAAATGAAGAAATTGCATGTAACAAGCAATTTCTTCATTTTTCACAATGTTTTATTCCCAAAATGCTCTATCTTTTTTTAAATTTCATTCACTTGAAATTGTCGTCTGCAACATCTTTGAATTTGGAGCAGTCTAACATTTTGTCATTTGGTAATTGGTTAATTAATACTTATGTTTATCTCATCTGTATTGCTTCATGTAGTAAAGTGTCTTATTCGATGAAATAAAAAAAACTTATGTTATGAATGTAAAATTAATTGCAAGAAACAAATACTTGATAAAATAGCTATTATGGTAGTAAAGACCCCCCTATGCATACGCAGTCTGATCGATATCTATGCTGATATGTTATACTTTCATTATATTCTTTAACAAATACAATGAGACAGCACGGATCTTGACCAAACTGCATTTACTCCACATGAGTATTAAACAAGAGGTTTATAAAGTAAAGAATATTTTTACGCTTAATTCCTATCGAATTTTAGAAATAAGACACGTCTAGTTTTTGTGAATCTTCAAAACAAACATAGCATCGTTTATAATGAAGCCTTTAAGCAACAGAACGATCAACATGTGGTTATTTAGTCTGATAACTTCGACATTAAGGTCACCCAGACCGACGCTTCTATTTGTACAGCTGCTTGTTGTGAACATGTGATACAGAGATTAACCTTTTCACCAGACGGAGGTGTTTTAGACCGTCCCAAATTGAAAAGCATAAGTACATGACAAAACAAATGATTTAAGTTATAACAGAAACTATTGAAGAAAGGGGGTATAATGGGGGCCATCAGCATTTAATTCTATGTTTTAAAATTTCTTACTATATAATCATACTAAATATACTACTGAAGTCGGTATCAGAAGTAGTTTTGAAAAGGGTAAAACAAACATTATCAATGGCACGATATCATGGTACATATTCATATGGTAAATATCAATGATGCAAGTGCATGTAGGCTACATGTATCTACAATAACTTGGAGGGATACAACCCACGTCAATACATTACGGATCATGCTGTGCATAAATCTACTACTGCGCGGTTTACTTGTTATATGATGCGATTTTATTGAAAGTAATATTTTATTGAAATTACACAAGTTACTTCATCTTCAACTTACACGCTTTGGGTGTTTCCTAATAACAGTTCATTCATATTTTATTACTTTTCTTATGACTGTTATGAGGCAAAAAAAAATATTGAAACTTTGTTTTCTTCTGACTTCTTCCATAATCAAAGAAACTTTAGGAAACATTTCCTTTGGTTTTAGATCTTTCAAAGTAATAATATTCATGCATAAATTGTTTACATTGATTACACGTTGTCTTGGAGTAAATGGCTCCAGTCGCTTCCAAATGTGTTGTCTGGGAAATGATTCTATGAAAAAGTTAAAAAAAAAAATGAACAAAATTTGAGATGTACCCTCTCTTATCAGAATTATCCTACAAACATTAACAAATACGGAGAAGTTCTGTCTAATTTACGGATAAATTCATCTCTACTTTGATAAATAGGCGTAAGATTTATGGCTGCGAATTTTCCTAGAACCTGGGTTTTATAGTAATTAGGTTGCCAGGGGATGTAAATAGATTTGTCATGTCAAGTACAAAGTAGGAGTTTATTGAACGTAAAAAGGTTGAAACTTATAACTATTCGAAATATGGTTTAATGGTAAGAATAAAGAAATTGATGCAAGTAGGACAGTTTTACGTTTCACATGCGTTTTACTAGTATTATTGAGCCAGTCTTACGGACTATTGTCCATGAACAACTACAGATTTTTGGATACATAACCATTATAAAAATCAAAGTACTGATAGTACTGAAGGTCGGGAAACAGAGGATTCGAAATACAGTAAATGGTCAATTTTCTTAAATTTACATTGAATTCGTAAAATATTCTCAATGTTGTTATCTGATTGCACATTAAAATTAATCCTTATACTCTTATTCCCGAGTTAACATAAGCAAAAATTTGATATTTCTAGAAAAGAAATCATAGGAGACGAAAGGGTAATTTTCAACAATATAGATCTACTCCATTACACGGTCCGCCGCGATATGACCCTAGTAGTTGAAAACTGCGTAAAACCCCAATAAACCAAATCCATTACACGATGTCGTATTTTTTCGGGTGATGCCGTAAACATTCGTTGATGGAAAGTGTCGATTTCTTTTAACCCGTAACGTGTCCGTGTTGAACGGGTAACCGTATGTTAAAAATATTTAGGGCGTCGTCAGAAAAGATCCGACGTCGCATGAATCTCATTACGGATGGACTGCCTTAATGAATTGTCTGGGTTAACAGTTTGTAAAACATTATATCATTTTGATATCCATTATAATAAGGTTTGAGGATACATTGTGGCAAAACGAAAACATTTTGATATTCAACATTTTTTCTTTGTCTCAATCTGTCTTTCAACAATTCTTCAGCTAAACTTTACATTAATATTTATCTAAATTATCAACACAAACTTGACATTACATGTAGCAACAGTATTCCGTTTTTTATGCAGGCCTGTAGGCACAGGTGGGGCTACGGGATGGGATAAGCCCCAAATGTTGGCCAAAAATATCGAATTTTCCTCATTTTACATAGAAAATTGAAGAAAAGGCCAATTAACCCTTAAGATGTTCAGACACTAACCCGGACAGAGTTTTGAGCCCTTCCCCTTATCAAATTGCTTCCTACGGGCCTGAGAGCAGTTTTACATTCTACTGCTTAGGAAAGGTTAAACTTTGCACGATGAAAAATATTAATATTATGACGGGAAAATTTCTGAGCAAAATTCAGAATCAGGAATGAAGTTAAATTTAATATGGTTCACAAAAGTGGCATGAGAACTGACCAGATTTAGATAATTAAATTTACAATATAGCACATTGTAAATAATGGTAAAGGTTAGACCACAAACATTGATCAACAATTCTAATAATATGTGCGTTAAACTCAGAATTTGAAAAAAGTGAGCTCGTATTTTCTGCACACAAATCTAGATCTTGCTTTCTTTTTATTTTTGCTGTCCTCTTTGCTTTTCGCATTAGCTTTCACTTTGTAGTGTTCTTTCTGTCGTTTGTGAAAGAGATAACTCTATCACCCCTATCATCTGCAGAGACAGAGGCCTACAATTAACTCATAAATAGCATATATCCTATGCCCAGGTCGAAGAAAGATGATTAAATTCCTGTTAAACCTAAGCCTAGATTAATAAGGATGAATAAATTACGAAAATTACGTTGAATGTACTCAAGACGGCTCAAAGTCCGTCAACGCCGTTACGGTAACACTTTAGTTGGTCAAAGCATAGGATACTAGCTTTACACCGCGAAGTGTTAACACGTGAGCGTATAACCCGATAAAATGCATGTGTTGTAAAATGCGATTGTGCGCATAGCAATTGAACAAGGAGAACGACTCGACTAGAGTCAGGATATAAATAGATTTTCCGTGAATCTACGAGTGCTTCACGGAAATGTCCGATTACACGAACTGTGTGGCGCAGTAATTTGGTGTTGAAATTCTCGTCTGCTCTAGTCTGCCACACCAGTTAGAATAGATCGAATCAACCTTTCTGCCAAAAAGAGAAGTTGATAGTTTTCGCACTTATGAGCAAACTGCTGCATTGTTTTGATAAAACAATTAAGAAATGAAAGTCTTTACGATGATTATGTAATTTGAGTAATTTTGAATTGTTCATAGGTAGGTCTACTTTTTCGGCGGACTCAGACATTTTGAACGACTATGCGGTGACCAAATTATAGCGAAAACCTCGTATCTGCAGATTAAAACAAGCGGCAGATACGAGATTTTCGTAGAAAAGCGTTAGAAGCGTTGGATCGCTATAGGACGTGAAAATCTCAAAGAGATTTCCCGACCTAAAAATAGTCATCTGAATATAGAAGGTCCATAAATATTGAAACATTGACATTTCGAATTTATATGAGCCACAATCCGAAACGATCTCTGGTTCTTCTGAACATTTATACCAACAAAGATCCAGAACAGCATGCCCATACCCACAGTATAATTATAATTGTTGTTTTGTAATGGCGTTTTCTCAATTGGTGCATATTTGTCGGACGTATATGTAGGTATGCATGGCCTTGGTACCGATTTTCTTTGCTTTTGAATGAGAATTAAAGTACTGAAAGTAATGCTGGAGAGCATATCTGAAAAAAATCATCAAACTGTGACAATATTGGGTTATTGAGAATATTCTTTGCAATCAAAAAATCCATCCTTGAATGTAGGTGGAGTTGTATTTACAAGACATTATAATCCATCAGCAAAAATGTATCCTAGTCCAAATTCAAAGATGTTCAATTCTACAAATCAAAAGAAACGAAATGTTACATGTTTTTGTCTTTTTATATGGAAAACATTGTCAAAAGAATTTCTATCATTTTCCACATTTTACGAAGCCATTTCCTGTGGGGAGTCAAAAAGTCACTGTGTGGTAATGGGTTAAATGATGGCCCACCAAAACATGACTTCATATAAAAGGCTGCATAATGAGGAACTCTCCGTAAACGTTTCATGCAAATTCAATCAAAAATGGAGGAATGTGTTGAAGGTTGAAGCCCTTTTTTCCGTGATGCAGCAAATATATGCACATGGTCAAATGATAAGAAACTTTCTGTGAAGATTTTACACATTCCCAAACGACAATATACAAGGTGGTTCAATTCAAAAGCTGATGCTTTAATTGTGATTAATTTTTAGAATTATGCACAATATAGTTCAGAAAATGTTAAGGCAAAACAGAAAATGCTGACTATCAGAATTTTATTCTTTTGCCTCAATGTTTTCCAAAGCTTTTTGTTATAGACATGTCAAAACAAGGTTCTGTTTGAGAAACAGAAAATAACAATAAGTTGCGTTACTATGAAAATCTATTCTAATGCCCCTTTTATCCGTGACACAACATACTATCATCAAACAGGACAAGCTTTATAATAAATACACCTCAGGTAGACACGCTCAGAAGTAGAATATTCTGTCCTTGGAATGTGATTCTATTTTTCCGTTATACCATTTTTATTGTCCAGCATTTAGGCCACATGACTTAACCGCATGACCTGCATGACACAGTTGTGAATGGACACTTTCTACAAAAATCTCTTCTATTTAAGACTTAAGTGCATAGATCATACAAGCCATACATTCTAAATGATGACATGTCTGAGTGTATACTATTCATTAATTGTTATGTAGATCTTTTTTGTCTCGTTTTGGAGGAACTATTTTCCAGGGTGCAGGAGTATAGTTCCGAAGTTGTGTGGTTTGCAAAGTACATTGTGAGGTGAAAACAAAAGAAAGCATATTCTCTCCAACAAACGATCAAGCTGATTATACTGGGTAAGTCTTCGCCAACATATCCTGGTCAAGCATTCCAAAGTTCGCATATGAATATAAATTATCCAATACAGCATTTAAGAGGAAACTTATCAAACATGACTAACGACACTAGGTCAAATAAGAATCCCATAAAACCATCCGTATATACGTCATCAACCACACAGACGAGCAATTAACCCTTTCCCAAACGACAAAATTTTAGGATGGTCCAAATTCGAAGATGGTTGCAAATGACAATTTCAAGTGAACAAAGTTTTTAATTTTGGGTCTTTTTGGATCGAAAACATTGTGGGAAATGAAGAAATTGCTTGTCAATTTCTTCATTTCCCACAATGTTTGCTAAAGCCATTATCTTGCAGGGAGTCAAAAAGAGTCAGTGTGTGGTACAATGTTAACCCTTTCCCAAACACCGAATTTTAGACTGGTTAATTTTGAAATGATGCTACCAAATACAAACGGTCATTACTTAGAATAGTATTTATGTCTGTTAAAAAAAATATTTGTTCAAAAGACCAAATATTTACTATCAACATTTTATTCTTTTACTTCAATGAATTCAAAGGCTTTATGTGAAATAAGCTGTCAAGGCAAGGTCTTGATTGAGAAAAGGTTAAACACATTTATTTCCCATTTTTCTGAAATAACTTGTAATTTTAGATTTCCTGGGAAACGAACTGTCATTTTACTACTCAACCTACGTTCTTTGAACTAAATATGGATGGTCAATTGACATGTGTACAAAAATATGTGTGTCGAAAATAAATCGCAGTATTATAAGTAAAATAACAATTATTAATATTTACGAACATACACGTGTTATTCAGATTCTCTGCAAGACAACTGAGATCCTATAGATATATTGAGGGTCAATTTGTGACATAAACGGAACTTTGTGTATTATATTTGGTTACTTCTAGGAATATATCACTAAAGGTGATAAAAAACGCCACTACATTTGACCGGGCATTTTTTCCATCAAAATGTAGAGGCCGTAACTGAAAACTATTGATTGGACGTTCTCGAGACATACGACTTGTACATCTACAGGTTCCAATGAATACCTGTAACAAGTATGTGACAAGTATGAAGCAAGTCGGACACAAACTGTAGGAGGAATTGTCAGGATAGACATTTATCCTCAAATCAGGGACCGTAACCCAAAGAATTATCGATAGAATTTTCGCGATTTTTTTTCTTGCACATATGCGAGTCTTAATGATCATCTGTGCCAAGTATGAAGCTACTCGAATGGTAAATGTAGGAGTTGTGGTCCGGACAAGATTTTTCTGACCAACCAACCAAGCGACCGACATGCTTAATCCATCTTAACTCTGACACCCAACCCAACCCATTTGTTTCTGGGGGTATAATAACAGCTAACGCGGGATGCTTTTTGCCAATTCCTAATTCAGCGTGACAATCAACCAAGATGGTGATTTGCGTGACACGACTTTTTCTGTATTTTTCAATAATTATGTTGATGAATGACCGATTTAGAAAAAGTTTGAAGCAAAAGTCGGAGAACTCCAGGAATTTGCTGACTGCGAAGGATCATTTAAAAATTAGTTCATAAAAATATTGACGACCAACCAAATTTTTGTTTATCCTTAATCATTACTTTTTATTCACTGATTTTGGAAAGATATACCACATCCAGCTAATTCCTGGTATTTTCTCCCTTTCTTTGCTTCAAACCGAATTCAAATTGATCATTAACAAAAGAATTGACGATTTCCTGAAATGGTTGTGACAAGTGATTTGTCGTTGTAAAAAAGTTTGTTACATGCACGATTCTAGTCCACGCACTTTCAAATATTCAATTAAGTTGGAATCTTATTTTTAGGCTGTCTTACGTGATTGACGAGATTTCTGATTGAATTGTTTGTACTGGCCTGGGATAACAGGAAATTTCTTACAGATCGCTTGTTTGATAAATTGCCAACTAAAATAGAGTTTAGTTATCCCAGTTTAAAATATTGTGAAAAATGAGGAGATTCCAATGAGAAGCCACGACATAGAATCTGGTGAACGACAAAAAGGAAATGTTGCATTTCAAAAAGGCATCACCCCTCAAAAAGGCATCACCTTTACCCTCTTAAAAATCCATATGGTATATAGACTGCAATGGACCCGGTTCGATTCGTTATCGCCGTTTAACAAACGACCATGTTAACTCAAACGACAAAAAATAGGCTGTTTTCTCTTGAAACCTGATGCAAAGGACGAGTAGGAATACATGAATATTGAACTAGTGTACATTAGAGCACGGACACATTTAAGGAAAAAGAGAAAATTCTTATTCGGGTTTATCATTGCAGGTAGTTTAAAGAAGCATTTCGCTTTTACGATTTTAGGTACATGTATGCAAGATATCCGTACTCAATGTCTGCAGGGGACGGCCAGTTTCAGCTGTTATCTGACTGGAGATGATGCGCATGCGCAATGACGGATCCAGAATTTAAGCATTCCTTCCTACTTTCTAGAAGATCCTTTATTCTCTGTCGGGTAAAATATTAATTTCCTGGCAGACAAGCCTTTATTAAACGCATGATGCAGATCAATTCAAAATTGCTGTGTTGTAGCGTTCAATATATAATACGTTTTTAAAAAGTGTATTTTGTGCTTTTTTATATGAATGTGAAAGTTCATAACGTATGCAAGGCACAAGACTCTCCCTTGCGATATTAACTAACCTTTTCACACTCTGCAAAACTTTGGCCTGTTACGTATTAGTAACGTATGCGCAGCGCATTTAATGTTGATATCGTAGAATCTACTATAATACAGACTATATCTGACTTAGAGTTCGCTAACGGTTCATTGGAGACGGGGGCGTGGCTATATATAGACGTCACGTATAAACTAGTCGGCAGTCTCGTTAATACGGAAATATAGTGGCGAAATTTTAATATATACTGCAATTTCACTGGTCCAAAAAGTAGGTCGAACTGGGGCATAAACAGAAAAAGTTTATGCCCCAGCTATTGGCATTTTCTTCTTTCGTCTCATAGTGTTCGCTGTCTTTTTTCTGCAAGAGACAGCAAATTTAGGTATTGTTTCGAAAATGTTTAAATATACATTTTTGTATTAAGAATACATCGCAACAATAGGTATATTGCTCGATAATTAATGAAAATGAAAAACTAGGTTGTCATAAAAGATATCGTTTACTTGTATCATTTCAACATGAAATAATGGTGCAGCCTTTTTTTCAGAAATTAATGACAACAGCGGCCACTTCGCAAAGAAATGTATATTTGTTACTTAAAGGCTTTTAAAAAACAAAAATGTTTGAAAGTCTTTAAATATGTTTCTTTAAAAATAGTTTAACATGACTGATACAGAATGAAAAAGAGGGTTCCATTGCTCGGCTTGCTTGGTAAGTCGTCAACCCTCTTCAAAATTGCAAGTTTTTAGACTGCTCAAATTCGAAGGATGTTTGTATGCATATGACGAAATGAATGTTCATAATAACAAATGTGTACAGACAAATTGCACCGAAAATATCGAGACAAGTACAGATTTAAAATTTTTGCCTCAATATTCTTCCAAACATTTTTTCCATTAGGACACCAAAAACCAGGTTTTGTTTGGGAAACGGTCAATTAATTGATGACACGAATGTGACATATACAAACGACATTCCAGGAAAATATTCCTAGTATTTAGAAACACCGCGTACATTTTGAGATAATTTTGACGTCATTGTCCAGACGATAGGTAATGAGTAAAGTTGTAACATTTGTCATTTTTTTGACAGATATGATGTTTCTATTCTCACACTACCAATAAAGTTGGTAAGACTTGCCCTGGGTAAAATGGGATCAATATCAATAATCATGTAAGCTTCAAAAATAGTTTTTCATGAACGAACGTTCAATGGTCTTAGTTTCTTTGGACCTTCCCGTGCAAAAGCTTGTTTTGATGTCTCAAGTAAAATAGGATTTGGAAAACATCGAGTCGAAAGGAGAAACAAGCTGTCAAACAGCATTTTGGCCTTACCGTCTCACCGATGTTTATGTCCATAGTATGCATTTTCTTACAAGCCTTCAAAATTCCCACTCTACAAAAAAGGCTGATAAGACTAGCTCCTGGTACATGTAGGCCTACAACTTATTAAAGTATACTTAAATACATGTAACATGTATGTCTTATCGATAATCCTGTTTTTGTTGTATGTATCGGAAAGGGATACATCATCACAACACAATAGGGAACGATTTTATCCAATTAACCGTAACGTAATTTCGGACAAACAATTGTATTTCCATAGGTGTTGTTACAACATCTCATAACTACGGCTTGAATCAAGCCGTAGTTGCAAGATTTAATAACAACACTTAGGCCTATGGTTTATAAATAGGCCTTTGTAACAGTATACCCAGTCTATTTTTAGCATAAAATGCATTGCCATTAGGTAAGTGAAGTGTTTAGGCTAGGCTATATCCATATTTTTCACAGAGCAGTGGGCCTATATGTAGCAATTGGTCTTTTTAGCCCTTTCCCAAACAACACAATTTTAGGGTGATCCACTTCAAAAACTGTCACAAATGACAAAATGGGTGTCATTAGAGAAATAATTTGTGTAAAATATGACATAGAAAATATTGAGACAAAAGGAGAAACTGCTGGTTATCAGCAGTTCCTTCTTTTGTTTCAATGTTTTCCCAAGCCTTTTCTATTGGGGACGTCAAAACCAGGTCTTGTTTGGGAAAGGGTTAATTAACCCCTCTGCCTTTTTCTGCGGAAAACATCGTACATCAAGGCATAGAAACAGAAATATTGTCATGGCTTGATAGATCCGGCCTTCAATAGCCTTTCTTGGGTTGACCGTTTGAACTTCTCTCATTATTTATAAGGGCGCTGTCACAATATAGCAATAATAATAGCAGCGACATGCATCGAGGCATGTAAATATAGGGTCCCCTGATATTGGCTCTGTAACAGATTTCGGAACGAAAGTCCTGGCCCCGGTTTCTCGAAAAAACTTAAGTACATTCTCATGCTCAAATCTGAGCACCGTGCTCAAATCGCACGAAATCCACATGGACTTCAATCGAATACCCTTCAACGTTGGAGAGTATTCCTTTGAAATTGAGCATGTTCTCTTGAGTATATACTCAAGGTTTTTCGAGAAGCCGGGGCCTGAATTTGAAAACTAGAGTGCCACAGTCACAATATACGTTGATCTTGCACCAAGTCTACTATTCCGTGGGCAGCATAATGTGACAAAGGCCTGAATATATGCACAAGAACTGGTGACTGGAAACATTCTGTGAATCTTAATCCGTCTTAAATGTAGGAGCATCGTTTAGACGAATCGGTCAAACGGGCTCATGGTGGCGTAAAGCATACCGATGATTTCCAACCATAACCTCGTAACTGCAGACTGTTCCAAGCTGCAGTTACGAGGTTTTCATTGAAAAGCCACGACACATTCTTTGCACATGTAAGTAAACATAAACAAAATCAAACAAATAAAAAGAAATTTAGATTTTTATATTGAAAGCTTGAAATTACGAAGCGCCAAATCGCTTTTAATGTATTTTTTGTATCCTTTAGATATGGACAATGTCCTTTTTCTCCATGCCGAGAAAATATGATTTCCCATCATCTATGGCAGAAGATTAAACGTACAGCCAAGTGATGTAAACTTTGTTCACATCACGGCATGTAATCAAAATAAGTACAAATTCGTCAACGATATTAAACAAACCTTACTATACCCCAACCCAAAATATCGGTTTGCTTTCTGTCATGGTTTATTGGAAATATTCAAAACAGCAACAAAAACGTGTTAAAGGTCAAGCCCAACTTTTTACGAGTGATGTCCAAATACAGTAGGGTTCCATGCCTTCGATGAGTTTCAAACAAAGTTGGTCTAAATTAACCAGAAAGATGTGTGAATAATCTGAAATATGAAAGGATAAGAATATGCTAGGAAAATATCGTTGCTTTTCAATAAAAACCTCGTATCTACACATTTAAAAAGCTGTAGATACGAGGTGTTACTTTAAAAGAAGCGATATATAATAGTTGATCCGGGATCTGGAAAACCGTCCCTTGTAGCATTTTAGACAGCCGTATTTCAAGGTCATACTGTGTCTAAGTGAAGTCCAACTGAGATCCATGATATTCTCACAATAGTTGCTGCAGGCTATATAGAAGCCGTAAGAGAACAGTATGGTTCCTGATCAGACTGCGAGTATATCAATGATGATCCGGAACCTTGTTGGGCTCAAAAGCAGTCAAGGACTTTTTCAAGATCCCGGATCACTTATATTATGGATATAACACAATTGTTAAAAAGTACGTTGCGCTATTTCCTCATAGTTCTTGAAGTAAAGACAATTTTATTGCACTCTTTGGACTAGGGGAAAAAAGGAGATATACTATCGGAACTGATGTACATTTTACATAATAAACATTATCAAACGTTATAAGCCTTCTTTACATTCATAAGTATTCCTTGTATTTCTCGATGTTTAACTTGTACGATTTCCACCTAATAGACGTTATATCATATCAGGAAATTGGACTGGGAGCATCGTTATTTAATGCTTCTTAACGATAGTAATACGAGAAGACCTCCTTTTCAATTGGGAGAGGTAAATTGAAACATCAATTTTTAAAAACGGTTTTTGGACATGTATGGTATGGTCAATTGTTAATGATGAACCTTTTTTCAATATTTCTACTCTAAGATGGAAAATTCAATACATACGACATTTACATAAGGAAAAAAGTTAAAAACTGGGTGTTTGTGGAAATATCAAACCATCTTTTACACGGTGGAGATTGAGCACCATGGGATGAATAACAACTATGGCAAAACAAACCCTGCTTCATGCAACAAACCAATTGATGCAAAAATAAGAAAATAATTGCACAATTTCTTACATGAAGCTTTGCTGATTAGGCAGTAGTTGTTATAATTTTATCAAATTTTTGAAAAAGTAAAATCGTTCCACAAACAATTCATACATCTGAGAAAAAGGCTCAGTAAGGCGGGACGAATGCATCAAATATTTAGAAAATTGACATAGAAATGAAATAAAAGTTATCACAAAATCCTTTACCAGAATCGAGACTATTTTGTCCGAAGTTGTTATCAATTCCATGATGCACAATCTCCATCATGTTTTGAAAAAGAATTATATTTTGATGTACTTACTATGAATAATCATTTTGATAATGCTTATGCGCAATTTCGCTCTGGACACCATTCGTTAAAATTAGAAATGGGTCGAATTTGCATTTATTCAATTTTTTTACAACATCAGATCAGAAATATGAAAATTCATGCAGTCGTGTGACTCTAAAACATCGTAACTACATCACTATCTAATCAAACGGTAGTCATAATCCACAATAAATGACATGGCAGAGCATTTCTAACTTCTTGCTAGGAATGCTCTGCCAGGTTATTTATCGGGATCTATACGAGGTATGACAATTACATCGAAGAAGTATAACCAAGTACATTGGGTATATTGTAGAACAAGAACAGTACTATTTCTATATATAAAATATAATGTAACATGAAATCATCAATCCCTAGGGACGTGCATATCTTTCATCTCAAATTGTCGACTAACACGCAAGTTATATAACCCTAATGTACCCATCGCCGTGTATCTCTGACAAAAAGGAATGGCAATATGCATAATGTGCAAATGTGCAAAATTTTCAGTCTTGAATTAACTGTCTCTCTTGGTTGTTTAACAATGTTCATGGTTGTAACTTGTACATGTTGCAATACACGCATCATTGTATCGTCGAAATCATTGTATCGTCGATATAATACTTGATGAATCCTAATGGAATGTATCCTCGCTTTTCAACGAAAACCTCGTATCTGCAGCTTAAAACAAGCTGTGCAGATACGAGGGTTTTTTTGAAAAGCAGCGATTTAAGTTCGATAATGACAACGATAGAATCCTATCTTAGCGACGCCTGAAATTCTTATACTTTCTCAGTCACCGAACTCATTTAGTCATTCTAAATCAAGCCGGTATCTTTTTAACTTTTCAAACCCACCAGTATAATTTTCGTTTCTAATAACCTTTATGGGAAACTGGCCCTGGTTTCTCGAAAAAACTTAAGTACATACTCATGAGTGCATGCTCTACTTCAAAGGAATACTTTCCAAGGTTGAAGGTATTCGATTGAAGTTCACGTGGATTTCGTGTGATTTGAGCACGGTGCTCAGATTTGAGCATGAGAATGTAGATCTACTTAAGAATTCTCGAGAAACCGGGGCCTGGTCCTCGATAAAAAGTTATAAACTTTGTACCAGCGCTAACATTCCTTTCTTATAATACTGCTATGTACCTCACAAGTTATACTCTGCGTGCTCCTATGTTGGTCTGGTGCCTGAAATATCTAGCGTGGGTTTCGATAACCCTTTCCTAAACGGCAAAATTTTGGACTGTTTCAAATTGGAAGCTGATGCAAACGACAAATTTAATGTTACTAAAGAATGAATTTGTTTATGATATTGCACAGAAAAAATTGAGACGAAAGGAACCAATGCTGAGTATCAGCATTTTCTTCTTTTGTCTCAATGTTTTTCCAAGTCTAGTTTATTAGGAAAGTACAAAATCATGATTTGTTTGGAAAATGATTAACCCTTTCCCAAACAAGACCTGGTTTTGACGCCCCTAATAGCATTGGCTTGGGAAAACATTGAGACAACAGAAGAAACTGCTGATAACCAGCAGTTTCTCCTTTTGTCTCAATATTTTCTTAGCTATATTCTACACAAATTCTATCTTTAACAACATCAATTTTGTCATCTGCAGCAGCTTTTGAATAGGACTACACAAAAAAATGGTGTTTGGGAAAGAGTTAACTAATCAGTCCAGAATATATGATATCATGATAATTATAACTGATGACATGTAGAGATAGGTACAAACATTTGTAATTAGAGTTCAGGTCAATGTTACATTGACGGAGATTTTATCTGCGTCGCGTCTGTATTGTAGGTCGGAAGGACTTTTCTGACAATTAATGTAACCATCAAGACGCATTTTGTTGTCATTTTCTTTGATTGAATGGGAGGGGCTATTGCATTCTTAAACAATTCTATAGTTACGAGTACTGTTATATTGGGGTGGCTAGTGAACCTTGCCATATATAGCTGCTATTTACCATTCTACCATAACCAACAAAACTTCAAAATCATGGTTTGCAGCAGCTACCTATCCCTATTGAGATTAATTAAACTTCAACCTGATATAGAAATGCATATTTATGCGACTTGGGTGTGAACACACGCGGAATAAGACCCTTGATACTCTTGTGTGAAGATGACACGATTAGCCATTTCCCAAATAAGACTTGGCATTAACGTCCGTGGTAGAAATACTTTTGGAAAATATTGAGACGAAAGAAGAAAATGCTGATAATCAGCATTTTCTGTTTTTTCTCAATATTTTCTGTGCTATTTTGTACAAAAATACTATCTTTAACAATATTCATTTCGCCTCCTGCAGCAGCTATCGAGTTAACCCTTTCCCAAACAAGGCCTGGTTTTGACGTCCCTTATGGAAAAGACTTGGGAAAATATTGAAACAAAAAAGAAACTGCTGATAACCAGCAGTTTCTGCTTTTATCTTAATATTTTCTGTGCTATTTTGTACAGAAAATACTGTCTTTAACATTTTGCCGTCTACAGAAGGTATCGAGTTGCAGCAGGCCAAATTCTACCGTTTGGGAAAGGGTTAACTGGACTATTAGGGACTGACCTTTGTGGTCCGAATTCTGGGAAACTTATAATAATACATTTTCTAGTAAAGGCTAGAATTAAACTCCTAATTACTAAGTATTCATCTTAAATATTCTGGTCGCCATCGTAACAAATACAGGCTAGTTTAATTAAGACTGTTTGATAAGAGTCGGCCAAGGAACGGTCAATAGTCATTATATCTGGTCAAATATCTTTCCTTTTCTTCAAAAAACTCGTATCTACAGCTTCACACAGACTACAGATACGAGATATTAAGGTTTACAGACCCTGAAAAAATCTACACTTTCTAGCCATACAAAATGCTTCAGATTTCACACACTTGTAAATAAACTTCACACAAGTTGATTCACCGTGTCGGATTTCAGGATCATGCTTCAAGAAGAAAATAATTTACAAATATTATTTTACTCTATATTCATATGCAAGGGAGGTAATTTTGAACATTTTTGTCAAATATTTTCATAAGTATGCATCAATTCAAAATTCTAAACCGTGCAAAATGCTTATGTTTTTATTTGCAATGAAAATGTAATACAGTTTAGGAATTATTTGCACTTTTCAAATTTCGCCTCTGGCTCTTTGGTGCTTTTGAGGGGTCGGATACCTTAAATGAAAAGCGGTGGAACTTTCCACCACTGAATGTTTACGACCGCGGCCGAATTAGTTCGGATACGTAACGCCGCCGCTCGAAAAAAAAACCCGATGTTTTATGAATCTCAAAATGACAACATTAATTTCGTAGAGTAAAGGGTTGATAAGGGTTAACGGATGACCTTGAGGAATGTCAAATTGCATGGAACGGATAGATATCACTGAAAGGATGTTACATACCAAATTTGAGCTTTCTATATCAAATACTTTTGGAGAAAAGGCAAAGGTTAAGTTTTCGGACAGACGGACGGACAGGCGGACAGGAGTAAAACAATATGCCACCGATCTCTCGATAAGGGGGCATAAATTACGGACATTCAAACTTAAAAGTCAAATAAACCGACTGATGTAGAGGGATACGGAGCCAGCACCCACGAGGTGAAGCGGGTCAGCAATGCGCCAAACGTCTGTCGAAAAATAGTGAAAATAAATACATATATTTAACGTATAAATGCTATATGTGTTTTCGATCAAGAATTTCTGAATACAATGACTTTAATGAATCCGATTATGAATCATAAATGAAGATTGGGACTGCGTTACTATGACAACGGGGCAGATGTAGAAAGAATAATAACACTTTACATGCCAACATGTTTCTATAAACTTTAGACATGTCAAAATTATTAACAAAAGCACAAGTAGTACAGACAAAAATATGAATGATACTGAATAGTGTTCCAATGTGTGAAGAAAGAGAGAGAAAGAAAATAGCAATGAATTTTGTGCTTAAAATAAACTTGGTCGTTTGTTTTGATTAACCGTCGGTGTAGTTACAAAATCTCGTAACTACGGCTTGATTCAAGCCGTAGTTACGAGATTTTATAACAACACCCACGAAATACTATTTTTTTGTCCGAAATTACGTCACGATTAACTGGAAAAAATCGTTCCATATTCATTTTTTTCTGATGTTTCAATATAGTAAATAATGACATAGCAAGTGGCCACATTGTGGAAATGTTTCTTTTTATCACCAACTTTAATTCCCATAGCGTCGGCAACATGTAGGATAAAATCATTTATAAATGTACCATATTGTACGTTATTTGACGAATCCCTTCCCCAAAAAGACACATTTCTAGGTACAGAGCAACAGAAAAGAGGATGTTAAAAGCATTTTAAACCTGTCATTTCAAATCCACACCCTGTGTTGTGGAACCTTTTTTTAATCGTCTCGATTAGAATAATAACCTTTCTGTCAGCTGATTTTTAAACGGTCTGCCACATCCATAGCAAATAACTGGCGTTTTCAATATTCTCTGCTTCAAATGAATTCTAATTGGCCACGTATTGGAATCTTTCTTAAATTATGTCACGTGATTCCCTGCTGCACTAACAGATACAGAAAACGGACATTAGCACTGGTGGTGAACTCGGCCAAAGCGAGGGACATTTTTCGCTACAACAAGGTATAGATATTTTACGTTTAAATGTGAGTTTAAAGATCAGTTTTTCTAATGAAAATAAATTTGGTCTAAAAATAGATCGGGTCGACCGTTTTGTATTGACAAACCGTCGTTGTTGTTATAAAATCTCGTAACTACGGCTTTATCGAAGCCGTTGTTACGATATTGTATAACATCGCCGACGGAATACATTGTTCGCGAAAAAACGTCCGTCGCTTTGGCCGAGTTCACCACCAGTGATTAGGCCTTTTCGGGAATGGGTAAAATGAACAAATCTCAACAAAGTAGGCGTTATAAGTGCGACTTTGCCACTATCTCGGGACTTGTGTAATCCGTAATTGGATTATTATCTTCTATTACTAGGAATTCTGGGAGAAAGAAGAAAACTTTTGAGAGAACTTTTGATTGAACGTAAATCAAGATTAATGACTCGACATTACATTACCCGGTTCATCTTATTAATTAGCAATGAAATATCGGTTCTGGCAATATTTACGCCTACGCAAATTTGCTTTTTTTTAAAATAAGACTTGAATCCGACGTTAAATTCCGTGCGTTGTATATTCTTCTTTTGCAACAATGATTTCCAATGCTTTATTTATTAGGGACGTCAAAATAGAAGAAATTTCATGTACAATTTAAAATCAAAGTCAAGCAACAAGCACCCTCTGGTCCCACTGACCTCGGATAAAATTACGTGACACAATAATTTCAGAAAAGTATCAATATTTTGACAACACTTGACCGATCTGAATTCGATTTGAAGCAGAGAAGGTGGAAAATGACAGGAATTAACCCTCTCCCACACGATATAATTCCAGGGTGATCCACTTCAATACTTGCCACAAGTGGCAAAATGGATGTTATTAAAGACAGGATTTATGTAAAATATGGCATGGAAAACATTGAGACAAAAGAAGAAACTGCTGGTTATCAGCAGTTTCTTCTTTTGTTTCAATCTTTTCCAAAGCATATTCTATTAAGGATGTCAAAACCAGGTCTTGTTTGGGAGAGGGTTACCTGGACGTGGTAGATCTTTACAAATCGGTTTATAAAAAAATCGGTATTTGTCTTCGTTTACTTTTTCATCGGGTGATTTTTTTTAAATTCCTTCGAAGCCAGCAAATCCATGGCAAATACTTTAAGTACTTCAATCCGTTTTCAAATCGAACATAATATATCAAATGAGTTATAGAGAACATTATCAAAAATTTTGTGCCATGTGCTTTCCCGTCGTTATATTCTAGCACGTGTTCGTTCTGACGAAATATCAGATGCTGGTACACTGGTGGTGAACTCGGCCAAAGCGATGGACGTTTTTCGCTACAACAAGGTACATATATTTTGCGTTTAAATGTGGGTTTAAAGATCTGATACTTTTTCTAATAACAATGAATTTGCTCTAAAATAGACCGGGTTTACCGATATGTATTGACAAACCGTCGGTGTTGTTATAAAATCTCGTAACTACGGCTTTATCGAAGCCGCAGTTACGATATTTTATAACAACACCGAAGGAATACAATGATCGCGAAAATACGCCCCACGCTTTGGCCGAGTTCCCCACCAGTGTGGTAGGCCTACTTATTCTTAAAATTCATCTTGCGGAGTGGATTAGTACTCAACATCTTCGAGGCTTGAACACTGTATGCCTAGATATTATTTTATAGCAAGAATCTGGTTAAAAGTCCCTTGTTGTATTTTATACCAACATGATTAAAGATCAGTTTGTACATGAAACGCCCAGTCTGATCAAGATTTATATTGCTCTCTATTCGTCTATTACACTCTTAATTACCAGTCACTTGGTTAGGAAGAGGTGGCCGGGGGGAGGGGGCAGCCCCCCCCCAATAATTTAGAAGGGGGCAGCATATCCTTTGCCCCCCCCCCCCATAATTCACCCAAGTATTTTCCTTCAAGAATGCTTCAGGTATTAAAAGCTGTCTAAAAGTGTCCTGATTGCAGGAAATGTCTTCTTAGAATTCAAAATTTTCGGAGGGGGGCATGCCCCAAGACCCCCCTAGCAACGCTACGCTCGGTCGGGTTCCATTCACTTCAACATTTGCCCCCCCCCCATATTATAAACCTTGCTACGCCTATGCCAGTAGCAACTGTTCAAGCTAGCGCTATGAATCACTGGGGCGGATCTAGAGGGGGTCAGGGGGGTCCGGACACCCCCCCCCCTGGCATTGGCCGAAAATTAAATTTTGACTAGATTTTCTAGATCTAGATCTATATATAAAGTGTAACGTTACATATTTATTACATTTTAAGCCATAATTTGAGCTTGGAACCCCCCCCCCCTGGGAAAAATCTTGGGCTTTGACCCCCCCCCCCTGGAAAAAAATCCTGGATCCGCCCTTGAATCAGACTTCATTTGTCCAGAGGTTGTCATAGAAAATGGCAGTTTTAAAGACCCTTTTCAAGTTACTGGCTCAAAGATAAGAAATGACGTCACTTTCACTTGATAAAATTGATCCCTGGGTCTATTTTTACAATTCGTGATTAGCCACGGTATTTTGCACGTGCTGCTCGTGTTTGTACACGACGGACATTCGCGAAAATATATTCTGAAAACCATTGAAGCGTGTTGGCCGGTGTTCAGGAACTTTACACGTCTGCGGGCATTTTGCGATCGGCTTATGCCTTCTATTTATAGATTGTAACATAAACGTTTACTGTGGCCTGCAAAACGTTTAAAGCGGTGTAAAACGCCATTAATTACCTCCCTTGCAGATAAAGTAACAAATTGTCCTTCAACTTCGTAATGATTAAGGATTTTGTATCATTGTTCATCAATTTCTTTTATTTACAATTTCAAATAAATGTATCAAAAGTAACTTCAAGTTGGTAAACCGTTTAAGCCAATTATCTGAAAGTACTTAAAGAAAATGAAAAGATGTAAAAAATGTATATAAAAATTACCATTCATATTTGGGAATTGAGAATACATACTGGTGATAAGCCATATAAATGTGATAAATGTGGTAATTCTGGGGGCTGCGGCGTTAGCTGTGGCTTAAACAAAGATCATACAGAAAAGCAAATTAAAACACTAAATAATAGATTGAATCTGTACAGAATGAATGCCATGTAAATAGTTTGTGTATCAAATATGTAAAATGGGATCAGGGTACTGACTTATATACGGGCTGATAATTTTGGAAACATGGTAGGCCCTACTGAGTCGAAAGTCGTATAAGGGACCATTAGCCAGATCCTGTCACTAGTTTAACCCATTACCAAACGGCAAAATTTTAGACTAGTCCAAATTCAAAGATGATGCAGACGACAATTTCAAGTGGATGAATTTTTACATCTATTGGTCTTTATACATAGAAAACATTGTTGGAAATGAAGAAATTGCTTGTCACAAGCAATTTCTTCATTCCCCACGATGTTTTCCAAAGCCATTATCTTGTGGGGAGTCAAAAAGAGTCAATGTGTGGTAACGGGTTAAATAAAAAACTCACCTTGTTAGCTTCAAGCAGGTTCACGGTCTCTCCTTTTTCCGCAACGTATCCAATTATCCCCTTGCCCCATGGCACACGAATACAATTATCCACGTTCTTTGTTGGTATGAAATGTGTACCAGAATGTACATCGAACACCTTGGAAACTAACGACGGTTTATTGTTATTCTTCCCTTCAACCACGAATATTGACGCATGATCCGCATCAGTTAATACATTGATGTTAGCAATGATTTTCTCACTTAAACTTAACAGATCTAAATCATTTGAGATATCTTTAACTATATCCATAAAGAACTCCATCTCGTTGGCATGTCTCTGTTCTCGTTTTTTGTCAACGTCCTTGCTGGGGTATCTGGGTAGTCGTACTTTAGACTGTATCAGTACACTCAGTATATTACTGGAGCTGGGTGGTAAAGATCGGAACATTCGCATCTCCTTCAGATTGGTTCTCCGATCATCCGCCGTGCAGTCAGACACCGCCACCGGGGGCTCGTACGTCCGGAACATGTGACGGTATTTTGACTTGGCGTAATCATGTCGCAGATGTTTCTTGCTGTTGTTGCGTGTGTGTTTAGCGAAGAATACGTCTGTCCGTGTGTCCGGGGAGGGTGAGGCAGGATCACTACTGTCCTCCGAGAAGCTCATCTGTTTGGTGACCTGGCCAGACTCCTGTAGACCGCAGTAACCGTTACGTACCAGCCATCGGTTCACGATCGACGCATCGGCTTTCTTCATAAACATGTCTTGCAGAACTCGCGGGTTCCGCTCGAGCCAAAGTTCGATATCCGACACACACACGTCTTCTTGCATTGTTTCTGTTATGTTTTCACTGTGTGATGTTTTCCACATAAAGCAGTGCGCTTGTCTACGACATCTGGTATCTACACTAAATATGAACCAAATACGTAAGGGCTTTCTTTAGCCAAATCATGACGAAAATTAATGTATCAAATGACTTATTTGTCAAGATAAATTATACACAAATAAAGAAAACATTTGAAATTATATCCACAACACTATCTCACTTTGCCGCGTACATGTATTTTAAAGTACCACTTTCGATGAACTAAAATACAATTATGTTGTTATATTATCCTTTTAACAAACAATTTTGTGATTTAATGAAGTGATTGTATATAAACCCTTCCCAAACGGCGATATTTCCGAGTGTTCTAAATCGGAAATTGCTGCAGGAGCCACAAGAAATGTAAAAAAACATAATATATAGTTCATCGGATTCATAAACTATCAGCATTTTCTTCTTTTGCCTTAATGTTTGCCCGAGCCTTTTTCTTAAATTATGCCAAAAATTTAGAATTTGTTGGTGAATACGGGCCCTGGACTTGTTTGGGAAAGGGGCAAGACACATATCAACAGGCGCCTGTGTCTCCTTTATTTTTGTGTCAGACTTGTATTATGATGATAGGGACAGGGCTGAGTATACGTATTCGTATGAATCCATTGTTACTGTTTACTTATCTTTTCCAATCTACACAATACAAATAATGGAATCAATCACGGATTTGTACTACATGAATATGATGTATTAATTTGTGAAATGGAAACACCGAGACACCAGAAAAAACATGTTTGTTAGTTAATGCAGTTAACTTGTATCAACATTGTGTACCCTTACTTACATTGTGGACCAATCTTGTAATATTTAATGATAAGGGAATGGTCGTTGTACCAAAAACTGTTTGAATCTACACAATACAAATTCTAGATTCGATCACGGATTTCTACTTTCTAAATACGATTTTTGAAAGTGTGAAATGGAGACTCCGAGACACCAGAGATACCTAGTTGTAAACGTGTAACTTATATTTTGTATGTTTTCAACGTTTAGCTTTTTTTGTAAATAAAACATAATGTGATGGTTATATTATGACGCTTAAATTTGCACAGGACCACAAAATTAATCGCTCTTGTGTTTCGCACTCATACGTTTTAAAATTTATTTCTTTTGCCTCTGCGAGCGTTCCGTTTATTGACCAAGGAATTTTTCCGTCCATAAACGGACAAAATTCAGTCGTCTGTTTTTATTACAAACGATCCCAATACCATCTGACGCAGCTCCTAGAAGTCTGTTTCGTGGGTGTTTAGTTTATTATAACGATTTTTTACGTCTTTGGCAATAAAGAGTGGATTTGAAACAAGTTTTGTCACGAAAAATGTGACACATATAGGGACACTAAGTTACGCGTTAGGTGTCGCTCTATGGTTTGGATTTTCATGTAAAAAGTGGCATGTACTTTTAACATTCCACCATGCCCCGTTTCTGACCGTGTCTTATATATATACTCGGCAAAACTGCTAACGCATCACTCAGATCTTTGTTAATATTTTACTAACGAATGCACAGAATACGTTCAAAATTTGCACATGCCGACTACGACCATTTAATAAGTAGCCTATGAAATTTCATAGTAAGTGCTACAGCTTGTTCTGAAATATTGAACTTTTAATAAGGGCACCCTTAATTCTTAAATTCATAATGTCTGAAATTTGATTAAAATGGGAAATTCACGCATAACTTTCAAACAATTTGTATTGGCTGAAAGAGTCCCTTTGTAGAAAAGTTACCCTTTCTTAATCAAACCGACGGCTTTAACACTTTTGTGGGCGCGTAATTTATTACCGTAGAGGTAATGTTACATCACTTGTGTCGTTGGTGTCATTGTTGGCGTCGACGGCGACGTCGGTTACGTAGACAAAAACGTATCGGTCTATATCTTATGAACTGTATGAGAAGCAGTCTTGATATTTCCTACATAGACATATCCCACCAAGACCTTTCACATGAGACCATAAAATTTGAATTTGTGACCTTGACCTTGAAAAATTGACATTTTCTTTTAAAAAATGTGTGTCTATGCGAGCTAAGTTGTCCGCGAACAGCGTTTGTTACGTTAGATAAGGAATCAATTTTTACAGACTTCAATCCCACAATAAACCAGCTTTCAAAATCAATTCAAATAAAAATCATTGAAAAATATCACAAGTTACACGCGCCGAAAAACTGTTTTGGTCCCCTTTTCGTATGACGCGGTCACATAAGAGAGAACACTTAGAAGTTGTTTTATGGATGAGTGCAGAATCTTGTGGGATATACATACGCGAACTTATAAAATATCTAAATCTTTAACAATAAATTATTGCCTAAAATGTGTGTTTTCAGTCTGTTATTGGCATTGTATAACCAACAGAAAGCGGGCGGATATCCAGAGAAATCGTGCATTAATCGGCAGATTCACGTGCAATATCGGACCAGTTTTGCACTCAAATATCCTCGATCGGGGATTTGTTGTGAGTGCTTCAGAAAATTGAAAATAAAGCCGAAATATTGTCATTTCCCTTTTCCGCGATGTAAATTCTTGTAAGACACCATTTCCAGTTTACATCCCAATAAATAAACTAGGTCTCCCAGTGTAATAACGATGACGTAATAATTATAGTGACGTAGGTTTAATTCTTGGAATCAAAAAGTAAACAAACGGGCAGCTGACAGATTTTAAACTAAAAGTGTATTTCGTGGACATGGAAGGATAGAAATTAGAATTGAGTGGTTGTGGTCTAGGTCAAATGTGGTGGTAAGCCTATGTGTTTATTGTTCTTCTTTTAGTTACTGCAATTTTTCCTTTACAACTTTGTTTTTATTGAAATGAACGAATGTCTGAAACGAACCAAACGGTCCAGAGATCTACCTTGGAAATTCCGACCTTTTAATTTATTACTCGCACTGAAATGAACGTTATGATATCCGGAGCATGTTTCCAAAAGAAAACTAAGTCGAATATTGTTAGGATTTCGCCAACCCAAATGAAGATTATGTCAGTAAAAATGCGATGAAACTTGACTATATAGCTACACGATGAAAATCTAACGGCCCGTCTAGTGGATATCGCACTTACTCGATATATGTCGAGTCGAATGCCGGAAAACTCTGGTATCTGTCGGTGTAAATGTGGCTAAATTTTCACTAAGTTTTTTAGTTATTCGTCTTATTTTATTACATTTCTTTGCAAATTATTCATATTTTATGCAATAATAGCGTCAATTCACGTTTTTTCGGTCGTTAACATTCTCAGAGGCCCACAAAATGGGTTATCGCCCTCGACCTTCGGTCTCAGGCGATAACGCATTTTTTGGGCCTCTGAGAATGTTAACGACCTCAAAAACGTGAATTAACCCTATAGAAGTTATGCAATTTTAAAAAGTGATGCGTTAGCTCTTTTGCTGAGTATATATATGTAGATAAACACTTTCACATACATGTTTGTCTCAGTTTTCACCGCCCTATTAAAGAAGGCTTTTTAAAGCATTAAGAGAAAAGAGTAACATATGTTGATGATCAATATTCTCTCATTTTCTTGTAATTGCTCTCAATTCCACAACATGTATATTGCGCTCGTTTAAGTAAAATTTAGGCTGTTTACATTATACACTACTTTTAAACCTGAGCAAAATTCGACAACAGCACTCAGTTTGATCAGGATCTATGTTGTTCTCAGGAGCAATAAGTCCCCCTTTATTAGACCCTGGTTCATATGTTTAAATAATGTGAAAAGGAAACTCCTTGAAAGGATATTGAACGAAAATCCTTCTTCAAACAAACGGATCTGTCCACTTGAGATCTTCATTAATTTTGATTTATTGATCTATCGATTTATTGTTATTTTTCGTGTTAAATGACGCAATATGAACATGTAATATGGAACGACTTTATCTAGTTAGCCGTGACGTAATTTCGGACAAACAAAAGTATTTCGTAGGTGTTGTCATAGAATCTCGCAACTACGGCTTGATTCAAGCCGTAGTTGCGAGATTTTATAACAACACCGACGGTTTATCAAAACACAACGGTAAACTCAGTCTATCTTTAGCACAAAATTCATTGCCATTGTGTTTCACCTAACTATTCATTAATTTGCAATCCTGGGTTTTGAAATTTGTCCCTTCTAAAAACATGATTTTTATTTTTGAAAACATTGAGGAAAAAAGAGGTTATCTTAATATAGCTTTCTTGTCAAAAATCGTTCTGTCTGATTTTTTGGTATTATGTATTAGATAGAGGCTGTATAGTAGATTCTACGCGAAATAAACATTCAAATGCGCGCAGCACATTGAATGTTTATATCAAGTTTTACTATACAGACTCTATCTGGCTTAGTGTTCCTAGCGGTTCATTTGAGACTGGGCATGGCTATATAGACGTCACATGAATTAGCCGGTGTAACGTAGTAAAGTGACCCCCATAGAATACTGACCCCCCGGTCACTTTACTATATAGAATACTGACCCCTTTCTATAAAATACTGACCCCCCATATAAAATAACACCCCCCCTGATATTATCTATAAAATACTGACCCCCACCTAGTTTATTGCTAATTTAACATACACTACATGTATACATATCGTTTCAAATCACATCCGTGTTTATTATGCTCCTCGAAAAAAGTTTCGGGAGCATTTAGTCGCCATGCTATCCTTCCGTTCTTTCGTCCGTCCTTCCGTACGTCCTTCCGTCCGTCTGTCTGTCCGTCCGTTTATATACAGTCAGATGTCAGCATCCTTTATGCCAAATTCAATGAAACTTAACAAGTGTAATCCCTGAATACCTTTTGAGTCTGTGTTCTCGGTTTTTTTATTATTTTTTTTATTGAGGCTGCGTCACAGAAAAAGGGGCCTTAATGTAGAAATTAGTGTTTCTCCTATTTCTCTTCATTCAATGAACATTATTTATTGAAATTTTGTTCTTCAGTGATGAATGATATATTCTGTAGCTTACATAATTAATAATTCATGTACAAAAATCCTGTCATGTGAAAAGGGGACTAAATGTATGATAACATTGTGTCTAGATCTTTAAGTCTGCCAGAAGCAAAATCTCCAAAACTCTTGCTCCAAATTGGACGAAACTTCAACATGAACTTCGTGCAATTCTGCCAAGAACCTTTTCTCTGTGTTTCTCAATTTGATGCTGTGTTATAGGAAAAGGGGGCTAATTGTAGAAGTTTTTTCTCATATTTCTTTTAATCTAGATAGAATTTAATGAAATTCTATATTCTATTAATGTTTTCATATCTTACATCTTTATTTTCCAATTGCGACAGCTGCTTGACGCCTTTTTAGTCTGACTTATTTCTCTAAATTAAGTTTTATGGACTTCCCGTTATGTCCCCTTTAGCGTGACGGGTTACTTATACCTTCCCATGACAAACACATGGTTTTACACTGAAATGTGACATCATCGTGACCTAGTTTTCGGATTAAATCGCTTCGCCAATCGGTGAAAAAAATTGGTCAGAAAAAGGGTCACAGAAGATGACACCCTGCTGGTGCCTGTCAAATTTATCGTCAAGTCAACACAGGATTTTAATCAGATTGAGAAGCCTAGATAACTATCTCGCTATTTAAAGTGACTAAATGTTAACATAATCACTCTAATATGCAACCGCCAGATGGGAAAGTGCGTATGGCAGACGCACATACATAACTCTGGTAGGCTTCGAACTCACAACGCTGAGGGACAAGTGATTTTCGGTCAGAAACCTATTAAAACCATTTACCCTTTCCACACAAATATACGTCGGTAGTAGTGCGATCCATGAACATACTGTACGCCTAAGTACTGTGCATACGATTAAGAACCAATACAGCTGCTCCGAGACCAGATAGCTTGGTTGGTAACGTCGGGATCTGTCAATCAAGGGATCGTGAGTTGGAACCTGGCTCGGCATGTAGCTATTCCGATATTTGAAAAAAAAGTCATTTGTCTCTCACCAATGGGTGTTAATCATCTATATGAGAGAGCAGCAGGAGGGTTTGTTTGTATTCTTTGGTAACTTACGGGTGCGAGAAATATCAGGAATCCATAGTAGGTGCTCCAGCCGCCGCAATATGGCCATAACAAATGAAAACAGCGTGGAGTTTAAATCAAATCAATTCAGATGCGGTGGAAGCATCTAACCAGCCAGTTTGACTCGGGCTCGCCCAATAATGAATGAAAAGTTGCGGTCAAAAAACTCTGTATACATTACAGACAGACGCATGCACGGACGAGTGCCTTTGCACCTCTGATGCCTATCGATGAAGATAATTATATTGTACGTCTACCATAGTTGGGTTTATATTAGAGTAAGACTTTTGGTGCGTATGTGGAGAAGGGGGTCGGTATTTTATGGGGGGTCACAATTCTACGTTAGGGGTCACTTTTCTACGTGTGGGTAGGTCATAATACTATGACCCCCCGGTCATAATATTATGACCGGGGGGTCAGTATTCTATATAAAATAGTGACCGGGGGATCAGTATTCTATGGGGGTCACTTTACTACGTTACACCGGCAGCCCGTTTATGCGAAATAGAGTGGTGACATTTTAAAATAGACTGCAATTTCATTGGTCCAAAAAGTAGGTCGAACACTAAGGGTATCAATATAGGCCTACCACATATCGGTGTCTATGAAATGCGAAGCAATTTTTTACTAATCTGGATAAGGTGATGCGCTTAAGCAGATAGGTCTATGTTTCGTAAAACCTGACATATGATGACGACGTACCAACGAAGAAATAGACTTTTTTCTATCTGGCTTTTTGAATAAATATTTCCGTACTATAGTGAAAACCAAGTTTGCCTTAGTAATTTAGAATTCGACATACTTTTTGGACCAATGAAATTACAGTATTTTTTAAAATTTCGCCGCTATATTTCGCATAAACCAGATGTCGGCTAGTTTGAAAGACGTCTATACATAGCCACGCCCAGTCTCCAATGAACCGCTTTCAAACACCATGTCAGATAGAGTCTGTAGTAGATTCTACGCGGTATAAACATCCAATGCGCTGCGCGCATTTGAATGTTTATTTCGCGTAGAATCTACAATAAAGCATCTATCTAATACATAATTTCCCATCTGTATCCTCTTTGAATTTAGACCAGCATGCATTTTGTCGATTCAGAAAGGAGTAACAGAAAAAACGCAATTTTTCCAGATGATAAAAATGGGAGTTTAGAGTGAACTGACTTTATTGTATTTGACGTGTTACTATTACCACTTTTCAATAGGTTTGAAGAATTATACATGTAAAAACTCTTAACGCGAACAATTCAATATGACGTCATTCGATCGAGTGCCGGAAAAGATCAATTGACCCATCTTTAGTTCTCAACCCTTTCCTAAACGATACAGTTTTAGACATTTAAATTGGAAGCTGCTGCAAATTACAAGGTCAATGCTTTGGAAAACAGAATAGAAAACGTTTACTAAAAGGAGGAGGGGTTTTAATCATAATACATGTAGTCTGTTTTTTTTTTTTTTTTTTTTTTTTTTTTTTTTTTTTTTTTTTATATATATATATATATATATATATAATTGAATGTTTTCAAACGATTACTCTGCTACCTGTAGTGATTATGTCCGATGATTTGGCCATGTATCTGATGCTTATATTTTATTAAGCCATTCCAAAACAACAAGACTTCTATCTTATCCTATATAAGAACCACTGCAGACGTATAAAAATAAAAAAGAAAATTTGCAATATTTTTGCATTTCGTCTCAATATTTTCTGTGCTTTATAGTATACAAATATTGTCTTAGTCAGCATCAATTTCGTCGTCTACCGTAGCTTTCAAATTAAGAAACGGTATGCCAGTTTAACTATGTTGCTCCGCTCACTTAACCCATTACCAAATGACAAAATTTTAGGGCAGGCCAAATTGAAAGATCCTGCAGACGACAATTTCAAGTGAATGGAAATTCAATTTTATTGGTCTTTTGTGGTAGAAAACATTATGGGAAATGAAGAAATTGCTTGTCACAAGCAATTTCCTCGTTTTCCACAATGTTTTCCCAAGCCATTTGCTTTAGGGGAGTCAAAAAGAGTCAATGTGTGGTAATGGGTTAAACTTCAAGCAAAGACAAAGATAAAACACACGATATCACCAATTTAAAACAGAAGTTCTATATCACCAATTTTACAAAGGAATTGATAATTTCCTCAATGTGTTCGCTTGCTTAAAATCCAAGAGAAAATAAATCATATGTAATCACCAATTCGTAATAAAATGGCTTAAATCCAAAATCAGAATACGACTTTAGTCAAAGTGCACCGCGCACGCACAACGTATTGTGGTTATTGAAAAACGTTTCAACTTATAGCAATAGTGTCCAATAGCGTTAGGGCTACGGTCGATCTTACTGACTTTCCGATATCGTATTTCTCCTAGCATTGACACTTCTTTAATGGAAAAAGTGACTTCAATTTGCTTATACTTTCATCATTTCTATGTAATCTTGCCATTATACGTCACGTTTATCAAGAAACATGGTGAGCATTTCGTTACGCTAGTTCTTAAATCTTGCCCTGTTTTGTAAATGCGATAGATATCGACGCTGGTCAACCGCTGTGGGTACCACATGTTCTCCAATTTCAAAATATGCGCATTACTGTTTGAAAGCATTCCTAGTTGTGATACAACTGCTAGCGATGTTGTCTAATTGTATTATCTCTGTATTAACATTGACGCTTCTTCAATGGAACAAAGTAGACATCAATTTGCTTGTAGTTTCATCATTTCTATATAATATTATAAATAAATGAGCCAGGATCTGGAAAAACGTCCCTAAAGGCTTTTGAACTCAACATAGATCCAGATCAGCCTGTGCATACGCACAGTCTGATCAGGATCCATGTTGTTCTCTAATAGCTTCTTCGTGACCTGTAGTAACTTAAAGAGAGTAGCATGGATGCACACTGGACTCCATTTTACAACAGGCTGATCTTGAAACTCAATTTTGAAAAAAATGCTATAAGGGACGTTTTTCCAGATCCCGGCTCAAATAAATGTATGCATAACATTCATGAATGTTGTGTTGACGTTGTCCCGTAATCGCATAGACACATATGCGAAGACAAATTATGAAACTTCAATGACTTCAATGATTCTTTATTCTTTATTGCTTAACATAAACATAATTGTTATAGCAACATACAAACATGAAATGTAACAATGAACAGTGGTTATCAGAAGAGCACATGATGTTAATGTGCAAAACATAATTACAAAAATCAAAATGGCATTTAAGTCATTTAGATCCCTATCTTACCAGACTGGTTTCTGAAAAGAGCGGTAGCAGTAATAGTTGCAGATGAAATAATAACGCTTTAAGATTACTGAGAATTAGATCAGACACAGATCGGATCTTATATGCATAAAGTCCGATACCCTGTCTAATCCAATTTTATGATATTTACATACTATTCAAAATATTCAATATTTATACTTTACAATAAAAATCAACAGTTCATAATTGAAAATTAACCCTTTCCAAGACAAGAGGATTTTGGAACAGTCTACAATAAAATATGTTTTCCAAATCTATGTACTTTTTATGAAAGTAAGATAAGAGTGTACATTTTAAACTGAAAAACATTGAATGAGAAGTAGAAACTGCTTAACATCAGTGTTTCATCTTTCCATTGTATGTTTCCAATGCTTCATTTTGATATATTCTGATAGTTGGGCAGTATTTGGGAAAGGGTTTATTAATTTCTTGCTATATTTGCAAAGTATATATATTTAGCCAGATTCCTTGTTACAGGAATTGACGTTGATGACATGAGATTTACAAATTTTTGAATAGTTGGCCAGGTGTAATAATATTTCTTTAAGTATTTTGATCTAATATCTCTAAACTTTGGACAGATAAGAAGAAAATGATACTCGTTTTCGATATGTCCTAGATTACAGTTGTTGCATTTTCTTTCGTTCCGTGGAAGATTATTATGTCGTCCTGTTTCAATATTTAATGTGTGTGTTGATGTTCTAAATTTGGTAAGGGCTAGTCTATATCTTTGATCTTTTATTATGTCAATGTATTTTTCAAAGCAAAATGAATGTTTGAAAAGCGAGTATGTTTCTAATCGCGTCGAATTATTTATTGCCGCATACCAAGTTTGATTATAAATATCCAATATTCTTTGTTTTATTAATTTGTAATCAATTACAAAAGTGAATTGGTTTATCCATAAATTAGTTAAGCCTGCTTCATCTAAAATAGTTTTAACCTGATAAGCCCAATTATTACCATTGTATATCATTCCGTTATCAGTGTCTTGTTTCAACATTTTATAAGTTTTAAACAAAATAGTTTGGTTATTTAATTTCAGGATTTTTATCCAGTATTTAATTACAATTAGCTTGCGATGTATTGACATAGGTATCCTGCCTAATTCACCGTACAATACATTAAGATTTGTTGTTCGGTTCAAACAAAGAACTCGTCTGTAGAATTTATTGAAGACATTTTCAACTTCGGGATTTGCTTTATATCCAAAGATTTCAGCGGAATAGTTAAGAATCGGTAACACTAGCGAGTCAAATAGTTGTAGTTGTTGATTGATTGGAAGTTCAACTTGATTTATAGTGATAAATAGTTTGTGTAAAGATAATGATGCGTTTTGAGCCATTATTTTTAGTGTTTGGTTCCATTTTCCATTCTTGAATAAATTAATTCCTAGATATTTAAAAGAGTTCACGATCTCTAGTTTTGTATTATATAGGAAGAAATCATATTTAGTAGGTCTTCCATTTTCAAAAATCATAATTTTTGTTTTGTTGACGTTTATTTTGAGATCCCATCTGTAGCAATATCGTTCTATATCATTTAGGATTGATTGTAGAGATTGGGGGTTTGTTGCGAATACTACTGCGTCGTCTGCAAATAGTAAAAGTAGCAGTTCTATATCTTCGATATTTACAATTCCATCAATATTACTGTTAATATTTCTTAAAATGTCGTTTAAATAGAAGAGACAGAGAATACTGCTTAAAGGATCTCCTTGCTTTACTCCTATCTTTGATAATATTGGTTCTGATTTTTGTGATTTGTAATAAACAGATGATTTGACTGATGAGTACATAGATTGAATAGATTTTATCAATTTTGTGCTTGCATTTGCATCCATGAGTTTTTGCCATAATAGTATTCTGTTGATTTTATCAAACATTTTTTCCCAGTCTAAGAATGCAGTGTATAATTTCTTTTTATTTGATAATGTTTTTGTTATAATTGCATGTAGAATAAATATACAGTCAGTGGTTGATTTATTTTTTTGGAATCCAAATTGATTATCAATGAATATATCATTTTTATTAGCCCACTTTGTTAGTCTATTTGTAAGCATTTTGGAATATATTTTTGCTAAAATATTATTGAGGGTAATTCCTCTGAAATTCTTTGCTTCACTTGCTCCGCCTTTGAATATAGGTATGAGCATTCCTTCATTCCAATTTTCTGGAAATATTCCATCATTATAAACTTTATTGTAAAATTGGATAAGAAATGGCGATATTATATCGAATGATTCTTTGAATATTTCAGCAATTAGTTTATCTGTACCCGGACTTTTGCAATTGTTTTGAGAAAAGACGGCGGTTTTCAGCTCGTCAATTGTAAAATGATTATCAAGATCATCATCGGTTTTATCGTAATCAGTCATTGGATTCGCTTGTTGATTTGTTTCATTTTGTTCCGCAGATCTATATAGGTCATTGAAATGTTCGTACATTTCGTCTATTGTAATGTTACTTGGTTCTGGTTTATTTTCTTTGTGTTGATTTTTAATATTCTGCCAAAATTCTTTTGAGTTACTTTTTGCTAGTTGAGAAATGCGTTGACCTTCTCTTATTTTAAATTCACGTTTTTGTTTTCGTTTTATATTATTATATATTCGTTTTGTATTTACAAAGTTTTCGCGATTTAGATCAGATTTGTTTCGATAATATTTATTCCTTGCTTTATTGAATTCCTTTCGTGCAATAATACATTCTTCATTAAACCATTTTTGCGATTTAAATCTTTTCTTACAAGCATTTTTCTTTTTATGTTTACCGAATATTTTGAATGCGATGTCTTGCATGTATGTAGTAAATGACTGTGACGTGTCGCCGATTGTAGTATTATGTAAATTATCAGTGATGTCATTTAGGCGGGAAATGTTATCCAATAGTGATGCACGAAGCGTGGGAATTTTTGTTTTGTCCCATGCTAAATATAGATCTGATGACGTATTGTTTTCATTGACCATTTCGGTTACGCGTGCACGATTTATAGTAAATAGTAAAGCGCAGTGATCCGATAAATCGGAGATGGGTAATATTTGAAATGATGCGATTTTTTCAAAATCCTTTGCGTTCAGCAATAAATAGTCTACAACACTAGTGCCTTGATTATTTATAAATGTATATTCTCCAACGGATTTATCATCACCTAAACGACCATTGGCAATGAGTAGATTAGTCGATTTACAAAGATCAATGAGTTTTGATCCAAATAGGTCGAGCACGTGGTCTTTGTTTACTCTAGGTAGAGTAAAAATATTAGATTGTAATCGTAGATCATTATTCAAAAACCTGTCATATTCTATGAAATCGAGTTCATTCGATGTTCGACTGTTGAAATCACCGATTAATAAAATAATTCCAAGCTCTTTGTATTTTTCAATTTGTCTTTCTAGTGTGTTAAATAAATCAAATTCGGGATTATTATTAAGTTTTGAATCTTTTGGGGGTATATAAATACAACCTAGATATATATCTTTATTATAATTAAAAATGGTTTCACTTATTTTTATCCACAAAATGCCATTTTTGTCTTTTTCAATAATTTTTAGTTTGTCATGTAAATAAGATTTATAGTAAACAGAAATTCCGCCTGAATATCGACCCTTTCTAGTATTGTTTGATTTATTACCAAAAAGATGTTCAACACAATATCCTTGTATATTATGGTTAAAACATGTTTTTTTGCGAAATCCAAGTTTCTGTTAGAATTACAACATCATGAGATGTGACAAAGTCTATAAAATCAGGATCGGATAGTTTTCTGGAGAGTCCATTTATGTTCCAGGAGGCTACAGCTAGATTTTGCCCTTCATGACCCCACTATGTAGGGTTTACTTTTGGTGGCTTGTACTCAATACCTTCAACATACAGTTTGTCTTTTACGAATTTTACTTTATTGCCTTTGTCTCTTTCTTGCTTGTACACAGGGTTAAGGAGTTTGCGACTGTCTTTCCATTCTTTTGGGATTTGGATCCCAACCCCCAAGTTTTTTTGGTTCATGCTTTCTTTCACTGTCACTGTTTGTGAAGCCTTTCTGATTTCCTCTCGTTGTTTGTATCGGAGAAATTTGACAATGATGGGTCGCGGTTTTTTAGATTTCACTGGATTGCCTAATCTGTGGGCACGTTCAAATTCTATTTCCGATGTGTCGAGTTTCAGCTCATACCGTATGAACTCTTTAACTAATCGCTCACAGAGATCCGTGTGATCGGCGTTATGATTGTTTGGGTCGATTTCTTCAGGTGTTTCTGGTATTCCATAAAAGATCAAGTTGTCTCTCATGTTTCTGAATTCCGCGTCAAGAGCCTTTTCTTTCAATTGTGTATGTTGATTGTTCATTTCCGCTATGTTATCTTTCATTGTGTTACATGAGTCTTGTAAACTTTTGACACGTTTCTCGGCTATTTCTAACGTCTTTTTCTGTTGTTCAAAGCCTTCGCTGATAAACGAGCTAGCAGATTCAACTTCTGTCACTCGATTTTCGATGGATTTCACTTGTGTTTTGAGATCGCTTAGTTGTGCACATACTGAATTCATTGTTTTTTCTATATTGTCTATTTTGCCCATCTGAGCTTTCACAACCTTTATGTCCTCAATAAATGACATGGCCCATGGTGGGGGCTGATCAGGTGCGGGCGGGGGAGGTAGATTGTACATCGGTGAGTTGGACATCTGTTGGGGATTGGCGTACTGCTGATGATACTGTTGGTTATGTTGGAATGGCGGAGATTGAAAGAATTGTCCATTAATTTGCTGTCCGGGTGCAGGCTGTGACATTGTGTATTGACCGTTTGTCGTTTGAGATGAGTTCATGTTTTGATTCATAAATCTATTTATAGCTGGGGTATCAAATACAAATTGTTGGTTATGTTGCTCGTTTTGTTGTTGTTTGTTTGTATTTTGTTGTTTCTTTGAGCGTTTGCTTTCGTTACTCACTTGTTTTTGTTCACTGGCATTGTTTGTTTTTGAACTGGTAGAACCGGTTTTGTTGACCTCTAGTAATGGCGAGATTTCTTTCCTTTTACCAGTGTTTTTCTTCGGCTCTTCTAGTTGTTTCGTCGTTTTCCTATTCTGAGGCATCGGGCGAATTTAGCTCCAAGATCCAAATGTGTTCAAAATATTGCACGAAAAAGTCCAAATAGTGCACACGTTTTATTTTATTTAATATTTTTTGAGAGCACGATAAACACGTCCATTGTTACCAAAGGGAGAGAACTATGATGCATGTTCCATTTGTGAATGTTCACGTTATCAATTATTGACGACAAAACAGAATATAGATAGACAACGACCTGTGAATGATCAAAGATCAGCGAGTCTAAATTGACGGGGGAATAGGGATTCCGAATTATGAGAATATGTGACTCGAACCCGTCTCCCTGTACTAAATCGACGAAGTACTATCTGGATACAGCTACTGAACTCACACGGCTTCGCGGACAGCACGCATTACCTGTCATTGTTCGCTTTTATTCGGTGGAAAATAGGCACTCCTCCCTATTTACATGTATTGGAATATACCGTAACCTTTCGTCACGGCTCACGATTCGATGTCCATTTATAGTGTGCTGTATTATGTCATTTATCATTCATAAATTCAATTCGCCCGAAGACAGGGTTGTGTTGTCTAACCATTTATCGTATCGTTATTTAAAGGAAACATAATTATTGTTGCCTTTTCGTAGCTGCAGATACGAGGTTTTTTGGACGAAAAGCAACATTTCGAATTGTGATGATATACACATGTATGTCATAATTTTATGTTGCATTTAGATTCATTTATAGGATTGATATCATTTCTGATTGCGAAAAGTTTTTATTCGATTTAAACATTTGTCACATTATTTTTCTAAAAGTTTTCAAATTCGAACTGTCACATTTTTTGCCGTTTACGAACCGATTAATTCCACATATCATAATTTTACATCAGTTTCGACATTGTGGGCTGTCATCTTGAATATTTCAATTCATCTTTTTTTGTTTAAATTGAATTTCATTTAAATCCCGAAAGTCAACATGCATTAGGTAGATAAATATTGAGAGTAGAGAAAAAGTAAATAAAAATTACAAATTTAAGGAGACAGTGTCGTCAAAACATACAAAAAATGGGAACATCTTCTTTTGAACTGTTGATTCTATATATTAAAGTACAAGAGAACCGATGAGCTTTGAAATAACGAATCGATGCATTATACCGATTTTATTTTTAAAACTATTTAATGTATCAAAATCCTCAAAAGCACCAAAGAGCCAGAAGCGAAATTTTAAAAGTGCAAATAATTCCTAAACTTTGGTACGTATCCATTCCAAATACAAACATAAGCATTTTGCACGGTTTAGAATTTTGATTTAAAGTATACTTATCGAAATAATTGACAAAAATGTTCAAAATTACCCCCCTTGCACATGAATATAGAGTAAAATAATATTTGTAAATAATTTTCTTCTTGAAGCATAATCTTGAAATCCGGTACGGTGAATCAACTTATATGAAGTGTATTTATAAGTGTGTGTAATTGTAATATAATGGGGCAAAACTCCTTTTTATCAAAGAAGAAAAAATCATAGCATAGATATTGATTTGTCAATATAAAAGATTCTAGGAAATCCGGTGACGCCCTACTGTCATAGAGTTTTGATGAGTGAAGTTAGAGATATGACCACTGACCAATACTCTTGTACCATGCTAGTTTAGTGTTTTGATTCGTTGTTGTCTGTCATATATAATACAGTGTTCTCGGGTAACACGAGAGAGAGGAGCACGGGACGAGCTTAGTATGAAATGTAGAAAGATCTATTAGAGAAAGAGTTCTGAGCAATTAGCTCTAGAACGGAGAGAAGTTATTACGAGATTGATTAAGATCAGCATAGACATTAGACAATTAAAGATATAGGAAAGAGATGGATCAAGATCAGTTGGAGATTTAATAGAGTTTTAATAGATATAGTTATGTCATCATGGAGTTGGACATAGCGATTTGAAATATAGAAGAGCTAGATTAAACATTGTGTTGTCTACAAAGGAGTTGTTTGTTTTATCATAAAATCCACTATAAATGGACATCGAATCGTGAGCCGTGACGAAAGGTTACGGTATATTCCAATACATGTAAATAGGGAGGAGTGCCTATTTTCCACCGAATAAAAGCGAACAATGACAGGTAATGCGTGCTGTCCGCGAAGCCGTGTGAGTTCAGTAGCTGTATCCAGATAGTACTTCGTCGATTTAGTACAGGGAGACGGGTTCGAGTCACATATTCTCATAATTCGGAATCCCTATTCCCCCGTCAATTTAGACTCGCTGATCTTTGATCATTCACAGGTCGTTGTCTATCTATATACGGTCACATAGAGAAGGCTTACATAATTGAGAAAGAAGCGAGATTATGTTACATAATTTGATGCATTTCGTACGGTTAGAAAGTGGTGATTTTTTTCAGGGTCTGTAAACCTTAAACATTGTAACAGGCCACTAATGAAGTTGTTTTATTTAATATGTAAGGGTTGTGGAGAGATACTAGTGAATGATGTTTTACTATTACAATTTAGCAATGTGACAAAGTTACGTGGTTTTGGTTGAAAAGCAGCGATACTCTCAGAACCAAGGACCTCAAGATTTCTTTTCGGGTGAAAATTACAAAAAAAGATACAAAATTCCGCCGACATATACAGGATCTAATTCAGTTTTATTCAGATAAGGGCGATATTGAAACTTTTTTTCTCCAAAAAACAAAGACAGACAAAATCACCAGGAACCAAAATAATGTAGCGTCACGAATAAAACGATTTATTTATTGAAAGTCCATGAAATCATGTGCTGTAATATCGTTATTTGATTTTACAGATATTTGTTCTCTGATTTGTACCAACTCACGGAAGGGAAAGTCCAGAGATAGAGCCAATGGCTCCGCGATTCAAATCATCTGGGATACTTCCAAACATGTGTGGCTCTGTCTCGTGGATCACGATGTTTGGACAAAAAATTGTATTATATAGTCTATCGGTTATAACTGTAGACTTGTGTACAAAACCTAAAAATCAAATACATAGTTTTAACATCTATCAAACCATTTAGCGTGAGCTGTACGGGCGAATCAATGTCCTAACTCGTTTATTCTCGAAAGAGAAATGGTTTGTGTTGGGTTAATTTTCATCAACAAGCAGTAAGAGTGTTTGTATACAAGTCTACATTTATAACGGACGAGTTATAAGACTTAGTGTATATTTTTGTTGTTCAATCATTTTCTTTTGGTTAATTAAATGGTCGGACGCTACACAGAGGATTTGAATTACGGGGCCATTGGTTCTGTCTCTGGAGTTTAAGTACCGTGACAATGAATTAATCAATCAAAGTATTTTGACGTTTATTGTTAGCTTCTATAATTTAGAGAAATAAGATCATGGAAAATGAATTGTCAGTGAAAACTCGTACTTCTTTAATTGGTCTGGAAAATTCGAAAAAGAACTTCAATCATACATAACTGACATGTATTTTCCAGTCTCGATATCATATCACATGTTTACAAATTTAACTTATGTGAACAACACAATATTGAACTCCAAACTACTGTACTATTACATTTGATTGTGCAGGTATCTCAACGCGTGTATATTCGACCGGGGATCTGGAAAAACGTCCCTTATAGCATTTGAGACGGTCCTGTTTCCAGATCATCCTGTACGTAGGTGCAGTCTGACTGGTATCATTGTTGCTCTCTTACAGTTGCTGCAGGTCATGAAGAAGTTATAAGAGAGCAACATGGTTCTTGAACAGGCTGCGTGTATACGCAGTCTGATCTTGAATCATGTTGGACTCAAAAGCCTTATGGGACGTTTTTCCAGATCCTGCCTCATTTGTATAGATATGTGTAAACATGTGCCATAATATCATGATGGGATTACAGCATTTCCATTCTTGTTTTATGTACAGTTTGTGATTTGGTAATCTTGACTGTTGATAACTCTAATAAGATGTGTTTGTGAAGGGTAAAGTATATTTTTATACGCCGTCCGTCCATCCGTCCACACGTCCGTATGTACGTACTTACGTCCACTTTTCTTGTAAGCGCAACTCCTCCTAAGTTCTTAGCTAGATCATTTTGAAAATTGCTCAATGTTATCACCTCAATTGGAAGATGTGCGTGAAGGAAGGATTTTATGGTTCATTGCTATTTGTCTGGGTTATGCCCCCTTAAAACTCTGGGGCGGCATATATTGTGACCATGACACTTTTTTATTATTATTATTATTATTATTATTATTATTATTATCATAATTAATATTATTATTATTATTATTATTATTATTATTATTATTATTAGCACCACCGTATAAATTCGGGACATATTGTTATTTCTCTTCTTTAAGAAGCTCCGTTGAGGATTCTCTTCAAATACAGCAAAAGAAGATTATCCGAACTTTATCAAAGAAGCTCACTAAACTTTAAAAAGGCCCTTTATAAAGTGACGCACACTAGAACTAAAGGCAATTAAACGAGTACATAAAGTGAAATGAATGTCTGACTTTAACACCAAGTTTGGTAAATAAAACAGCAATATTGGTCTGGGACAGTTTGAGGAATGTCACGAAATGTTTTATATCTTTCCCCCAAAAGAACAATCTATGATGTTCAATATGAAAATAGTTGAATATTTCAAAAGAGGGAAGAAATTGTTGATAACCCTGAATTAATCCCCCCTCCATGTTTTGTTGTCAGTAACTACCCCCACATAGCAAATCTAAATGGATGTCGTAAACTGGCTGAAATGGTTGATCTTCAATATTTTTATTATCTGACATGAAAAATCTTCCGTGAATAATATTTCTTTTCCGCGTTACGCAGTTTAGCGGAAAAGGTTTGTCCTCTTGCTACGCACATGTATAAAGTTGTTATGATATTGTTATGAGAGTTTTGACCAATCAAAAAGGAGCACAATTAATAGGCGGGTAGATTGCATGAAATTGAGACAGTTCTAGCGAGCGCACCGAAGTATTCGGTCCTATTTATTTACCATTTAATATCATAAATGAATGTCAATTGCCCAGTGCGAAATCCCATGCACTCCACCGAGTTGAGCGCCGAATTGTTTTGGGATACAGCTTTTTCAGAGCCATCTTCTCTGGTTTTTTTTGCTGGACGTCGCGTTTCGATGTTGACGTGGATTTACCTCTCTTTGCATTCGCATCTTCTCTGGTAATATTTGATTGCTGTTTCACTGTTGGTTGTGTCCATTAAATCCATAGCAGGTAGGCTACGCCTCGCTAATGGCAAAAATAAGTTTTTTATTTGTTGAAAGCGTAAATAAGTAGAGAGAAGACGTATATTAATACTGAGGTATACAATATTTGGTCATAAACAGCGATATAAGTATACGTCTGTAGTGCAACGACTTATTTGGTTGGTATCTGGGAAACTGCCTTTTTTGACTGGTGATGCCATCACGAATCGAGATTAGCATGTGTATATACACAGTCTGATCCAGATTCATTTCGCACTATTTCAATCCTTGCCCAAACGGAAACAATTTGGGTTGGTCCAAATTGAAAACTGTTATGGGCAACAAACTTATGTTGAAAAAGATCAGATATAACTCGATAACTGTTTCACCTACTGTCATGAAACTTTGCACAGTCGTTGTCCATGACCTAAGGAGATCCTTTTTTTGTTTTGAGGTCACGAAAGTCAAAGGTCAAGGTCACAAGTGGACTTCGTTTAACAATTTCCCAAACAAGACCTGGTTTTGACGTCCCTAATGGATAAGGCTTGGGAAAATATTGAAACAAAAGAAGAAACTGCTGATAACCAGCATTTATTTTACTCAGAACAAGCCTCTCATTGTGACATGCCACCCTATTGTTTTTGTTATCAGGACCACGATGGAAATAAATTTTTTCTCTTTATCGTGTTAACTTGGGTTAAAGGTCATTTAATGGGTAGTGCAACTTTGATGTATGCTTGTAAAAGTTATAATCGTGACAATATTTTTATGTATGTATTTTAATATTGTTACATAATTGTCAGATTTGAACTGTAAATGCATTTTATTTATCGTTTTGTAACGTACTACATGTGGTCTTTTTTACCGAAATAAATTTATCTATCTATCTAAGCATGGTTCTGAGTTAGTTTTCTTGTATTTCACAAGTGTTTCTTTTTCATCATATCGCTGCTTTTCAACAAAAACCTCATAACTGCAGCTTAAAATAAGTGGCAGTTACGAGGTTTTCGTTAAAAAGCGACGGTATTATAATGTGAAGAATCGTAATCCGATTTAAACTTCAAGTCGCTGATCTGTCTGAAAGACCAGAATGCTCTAATCGGCTTTCTAGGAACTGGAGTCAAGAATTAAACACGGTGGGGATTGTGCATGATGGGATGGATAACGAATACGAAGTATACGGACAAATTTGCCTCGCTTCAGGTAAGAAATTGTGCAATAATTTTCTTATTTCTGCTCCAATTTTCAAGCGGTTTGTTGCATGTACCCCTCATTAGTGAGCTCTTTCCTCGGATATATGACTTGTTTGTAGAATCTTTGTACTTTGTCCAAAAATTGATCCCAACCGACCAGAAAAACGACAAAAAATTCAGGCCCTTTTTCTAGTCGGTTGGGATCGGTTTCTGAGAAAAGTACAGGGAAGTTCCAGAAAAATAATACATCTGAGAAAAGGGCTCAGTAAGACGGAGTACATGCAACAAACCGCATGAAAATTGACGCAGAAATAAGAAAGTTATTGCACAAATTCTTACCTGAAGCATGGTTAATTTGGCCGTAGTCGTTACCATTTCGCTTTATGGTCGGTTGGGACAATATTTAGGAAAAAGTATCATGAGTTATCTAATATGTCATACATCCGATGAAAGAGCTCGATAGGGCGGGGTACATGCAGCAAACCGCTTGAAAATTGATACAGAAATAACAGAGTTATTGCAAAATGTCTTACCTGAAGCGAGGCGAGTTGGCATCAAATTTTGTGCAAAAAATAGACTGAGTTTACCGTTATGTTTTGATAAACCGTCAGTGTTGTTATAACATCTCGTAAAGTTCTACGGTTTGATTCAAGCCGTAGTTACGAGATTTTATAACAACACCAACGAAATACTATTTATTTGTCCGAAATTACGTCACGGTTTACTTGATAAAATCGTTCCCTATTGTCGGTAGTCGTTATCCATCCCATCATGCACAATCCCCACCGTGTAAAAGTGACGGAACAATACTAAAATTGTCTTGTTACTGCATTTGACCTATAAAATTGCTTCTACGAAAGACACAAGCATAATTATGTACATAACCCTACACGGGATGAGAATCAGTCTCAGTGGAGAAAAAACTGGAATCCCTGTATCCAAGTTCAAATTATATCAGATCTAGATAGAACACTCTAGATCAGACTGAATCCGCAACAAAACGAACGAAATCATATTTGATATAAAAGCAACAGCAACCGCAAGGGCGAACCCTGCATTCTTTTCCAGGGGGGAAGGGAGGGGGGGTCCAAGCCCAGATGATGGCTTAAAGTGTGATAAAAATAGTTGCTTTTCAACGAAAACCTCGTAACTGCAGCTTGTTTAATCAACCCTTTCCCAAACAAGACCTGGTTTTGACGTACCAAATAGAACAGTCTTGGGAAAACATTGAGACAAAAGAAGAAACTGCTGATAACCAGCAGTTTCTCCTTTTGTCTCAATATTTTCTGTGTCACATTTTACACAAATTCTATCTTTATTAACACCCATTTTGTCATTTGTGACAGTTTTTGAAGTAGATCACCCTAAAATTTTGCCGTTTGGGAAAGGTTTAAATCTGGCAAATCGAAATAATTGATGGTGACAATGACTGTTATAATCACTCAATCATTTCCCAAACGCAGAATTATTTTTGACTTACCGTATTTAAAGGCTGCTGCAGACAAAAAAATGATGTTGGTGAGGAAAGAATGTTTGTACAATATAGCACGGATCATGCTGATAAATGGGCGCCTTCTTCTTTTGCCTATTATTTTCCATTTCCCCTTTTGTTCATTTTAACCTTTTTCGAAAAAGCTGTTCTGTTCTGTTCTAAGCACTTCAAAAGAAGCTGCTGACGACAAGAAGAATTTTGATAAAGATATGATTTGTGTGCATTATAGTATAGAGAATAATTAGGCAAACGGATTAAATACTGATTATAAGCGATTTTGAAAGATTTAATTAAAGTTTTATCCAAGATGCACGTCAGCTTGTAACTTTTATAGGAAGCATCAAAATTGACAATAGCCAGCTTGCGCCAAATATTTCGATTTCTAGTATTCATGTCGTTGCTTTTCTTCGAAAGCCTCGTAACTACAGCTTAACCCTTTCCCAAACAAGACATGGTTTTGACGTCTCTGAGAGAAAAGACTTGGGAAAAGATTGAGACAAAAGAAGAAACTGCTGATAACCAGCAGTTTCTCCTTTTGTCTCAATATTTTCCATGCAATACTTTACACAAATCATACCTTTAATAACTTCCATTTTGTCATTTGTGGCAGTTTTCGAAGTGGATTACTTTAGAATTTTGTCGTTTGGGAATGGGTTAGTATTCAAATTCCGAGGCCAATAACACCGAAAAGGCGTTTATAATCATCAAGGGGAAACCAGATTGTATCTTTCTCTTCTGAGAGACAAAATGCGCAATGTCCTTGTACTATATTTGAAGTGTTGCTTTTGAACCAGAATCTCGTAACTACAGCTTGTTTTCGTTGAAAAGGGGCGATGTGCATTTGTGTTTGAAGTGAGTACGGATACAGAGAAAATTTTGTGTACAACATAGCGAAGAAAATATTGGAAATGGATCTTGTTTTTGAAAAGTTCTCAAAACTTGGAAGTATCTTTCTCGAATCTGCTTTCTGGAATATGCACCAACGTCAACACGAGATTCGAACCTGAAAATTGCTGGTGTCTGTGAACACAGAAACCTCCGTTACCGGGGCTCGAACAACGTATATCTTCCAAATGAAGAATTTTCAATATCACAGTAGAGAAACGATAATAGCCCACTGGCCCGATGACCAGCGGAGCTAAACATCAACGCCAGGGTAAAAGTAGTGTAATCATTTTTCTCTCTTTACTGGTCCAAATGCTTTTTCCATCAAGACATTAAATTCAGGGATCACAAATCAGATGAGGTAAGATAGAATACCCGTAATGTCGCCATTTCGAGATTCACAAAACATCGGCTTTTTTTTTTTCGAGCGTCGTCGTTACGTATCTAAACCTATTCGGCGCGGTCGTAAACATTCGGCGGTGGAAAGTTCCACCGCCGAATGTTTTCGACGTCGCCCGAATAAATCCGAGGTCGTGCGAATCTCGTTAGGGGTAGACCACCTTAAGCTAGAAATGTGAAGGGTTTATAAAGTTAATGAGGACAGAATTAATACTGATCAAAATCTCGCATGAACGTTCTAATAGATCGATCGTTACGTCAAGATGGAAAATTGAGTCTAATTAAGTTGTGCCAGATCGGGAACGAATAGCATTTTTAAAATGCAATAGATCTAGGAAGGGATAGGGACGTTTACAAGAGTAATATAATCAGATGCGTTTGTGAAACACGGATTTCTTTGTACATTTCCATACTTCATACTATATATCAAGAACTATAAATGCAGGAAATATCCTCGCCTGATGCGAAGGTTTAAACGAGTAATTTAATTTCGAAAAGCAAGCAAATCAACTTTCAATGGCTACATAATAGGCCCTACATACAAGCCTACATTTAAACTGCGCTGAAACCGACGTCTAGTTGTTTGTACGAGTATATTGTCCACTTACTCTTTGAACTAAAAAAAATCTCCAGTTCGCCCTACTCTTCCACCTAACTGTAACATAACCATTATCGTGATCTACATATGAATAAAGGAGTAAATGAGAAATTTCCATCTAATTGTAATTCTATGATCGATAGTTTGTCGTTCATATAACCGGAGATACCATCTTATAAGCTATTTAACATGCTTATCTCCAATATTCAAGTACAGTTTCACGAACTTTTTACATAATTGTGACCCGTCGCGCTAAAAGGGACCTTATCGGGTGTGTGAAAAATATCGACCCTAGTCAGTCTGCGCAGTCCGCGCAGCCAGACTAGGGCCGACACTTTTCACTAGTATGTAATTTTCTAAATCCGGAATTGTTTCTATATCTTACTATATGTTCATTTGTCGCATACGGGATCTGGTTGACCTGTACCGAGTCTGACAAGTTTGTCAAAATTTGGATTTTTAGAGTTCTGATAAGGTTCCTTTTAGCGTGACGGGTCACAATTTGTATTTTCACGGTTGGCAATTACATGACAGAACAATTCCAGAAAATCTTCCAAAACTTTGTGAAGCAGAGAAATAGGGAAAACTCCATGAATTAGCTGCATGGGATTTCAAAATAAAGAAAAAATAATTGGCGACCTATCAAAATTTTGTTTTGTTTCAATAAATTTTTTTCAGCTGATTTTCATATATCTACTGTATCCATCTTATCCCTGACGTATTTCCGTCTTCTCTGCTTTAAACAACGAAATTATCGAATATTTTCTTCAATTACTGTGTCACGTGATTACCCATTGTTTCCCTTTCGTCGAATTAAAGTCTCTATTTCGTTTTCACCCCACTGCATTTATTCTTTCATTTAAGGTAATCCGCCCCCATGACATTCACTCGACGTCGGAATGTTTTGTGTGACCTCGTTAATATGTTTTACATATGTGACCCGTCGCGCTAAAAGGGACCTTTTCCGAACTTCAAAAATCCAATTTTTTACAAACTTGTCAGACCCAGCACAGATCAACCAGATACTGTATGTGAAAAATGAACATATGGTTAGATAGGGAAAACATTCCGGATTTAGAAAATTACATACTAGTGAAAAGTGTCGGCCCTAGACTGCGCAGACTGACTAGGGTCGATATTTTTCACACATCCGATAAGGTCCCATTTAACGTGACGGGTCACATATGATCTTGCTATTCGGTTGAAATTGTAAACATTCGGCGGTGGAAAGTTCCACCGCCGAATCTTTACGACGTCGCCCTAATGAATTCGAAGTCGACCGAATCTCACTAGAGATGAACTACATTTTCTGTAACATAACCATTATCGAGAACGACATATAAATAAAGGAGTAAATGAGAAATTTCCATCTAATTGTAATTCTATGATCGATAGTTTGTCGTTTATTTATCCGGAGATACAATCTTATAAGCTATTTAACACGTTTATCTCCACTATTCGAGTACAGTTTCACGAACATTTCACGAATATTATGACGTTTTGATGCAAATTTCTGACGGCAATTCCGGATATTTTCTTTATATGGGAAACTAGCTCCCATTAATCCTCTTCCAAAAGGTAGAAAATTAGACAGCTCTAATTTAAAAAAGCTGCTGCAGACGTACATTTGGGTGCTGATAAACAAAAGATACGTGTACAATATACAACACAAAATAAATGCATTGGCAAAAGCAGATAGAGATGTTCATTTACAAATTCCTTCTTTTGACTCAATGTTTTCCCGCACTCATTCTATTTAGATCGCCAAAACCAGGTCTTGTTTGGGGGAACTTATACTGCCTGGTTTCGCATACCATATAGGAAATTTTATTAATCCTTTTCAAAACGTCAACAATCGCGACTTTTCAATTTGAAAGCGGTTGCAAAGGACAAAATGAAAGAAAGTATTTATGAATAATGTATAGGATACATTTAGGCAAATGGAGAACATGGGTTTTACAAGTCTTTTCTTCTTCAGCTCCAATTTTGGAACGGGTCAAGATACACCATGTCCCTCCTTATTTGGTACAAGTTTATTAGCCAAACGACACAATTGTATAATGATTCAAATTCAAGATAAACCATGTCCCTCCTTATTTGGTACAAGTTTATAAGCCCATTGCGAAACGACACAATTGTAGAATGATTCAAATTCAAGATAAACCATGTCCCTCCTTATTTGGTACAAGTTTATTAGCCCATTGCCAAACGACACAATTGTAGAATGATTCAAATTCAAGATAAACCATGTCCCTCCTTATTTGGTACAAGTTTATAAGCCCATTGCCAAACGACACAATTGTATAATGATTCAAATTCAAGATAAACCATGTCCCTCCTTATTTGGTACAAGTTTATAAGCCCATTGCCAAACGACACAATTGTAGAATGATTCAAATTCAAGATAAACCATGTCCCTCCTTATTTGGTACAATTTTATTAGCCCATTGCCAAAGGACACAATTGTAGAATGATTCAAATTCAAAGGTTTTGCAGGCGACAGTTTCGAATGAATTAATTTTAAAATAATTTTTACTAAGGGGATAGAAAAAAATTTGGGAAATAAAGGATTGGCTTGTTACAAGAACATTTTTTTTCATTTTCCATAATATTTTCGAAAGGATTTAATCTTTATGGGGAGTCAAAATGAGGCACATGTGTGGGATTGGATTAAGACATCAAGAATTGTGGGCAAACAATCATTTGAATTTTATTCAAAAGCATAAAATCTATACAGAAAATATATCTTACACATATAGTTATGAATTATTGCACATTTTCGCAGATTTGCATTCCTTAAATGATAAGGATTTTCAGAAATACAAAAAAAAAACGCCTGAAAGCTACTGTAATCATTAAAAACTTAATGTTTATTAGATTGAAAAAATAATCTCGATGAAGCCAAATTGACAAGTGAAACTGTTTTATATTTTTGCGTTGTACAAATCTAATTGTATTTGTATAACTAGATATTTTGTTGTAGATACATTACCTAATACAAACATGTCCCATAAGTTCATTCACACTCATGTTTTCTTTTGCAACTTTCATTTCATAATTATGTTATCACTTCATGAGTTAATCAAAATTGACAGATTCGCGTTGGCTATCCTCTCCTTTATGAAACAAAGCGTTGTCAAACCCAAGGCTCTGTGTATTTTGAACTTTGTACAAATATCGTCGCATGTAGCCGGCTCGTATCACATAAACCACAACAATCACCACCAAAATGAACGCCAACGATCCAACCACGATGGCTGCAATCTGACCTGGGCTTAAACTGTCATCTGGAAATAAAGAATAAGGCAGTCTTCATTATGTAGCCGGTGATGTATAGAAGTACAATGTAGTATAGAAGACGTGTATCTTCGTTTTAAAATAAAAACCTCGTAACTGCAGCTTAAATCAAGCTGCAGTTACGAGGATTTTGTTGAAAAGCAGCAATATACTATCTTGCCATGCAAGCTTGTTTTCATAGTTATGTGCAGAAAAATATGCATATTAAGGCGTCTGGTTTGTTTCCCAAAAGGCGACACAAATTTTCAAATCTTGCATCTATTGTTGTTAAGCCTTTATTAATCTACTAGAAAGCACATTTCTAATAAAAGATTATTCTGATAACAAATGTATTTTACATTCTACTTTTCACATTTTTAAAGATTGTGTATAATTACTGTTTTTCTTGTAAAATACAATATAAAGCAAGATATCTACCTTTTCTAAGGAGCCTTATTGGCCTGTTTCTGGGTCTATGCTTGTATATCAATGTTGTAGGTGTAGTTTCCGCGGTAACCGTACTAGTTGTCATGGTAGTTGTTGTTGTTGTACTCAGTGTTGTTGTTGTAGTTGTTGTTGGAGTAGTGGAAGTTGTCGTTGTAGGGGTGGTGGTAGGAGCAGTAGTCTGTGGTGCATCTATACATAAACAAATAACCATTTGCCAAAAATTTCAATATGTGACCCGTCACGCTAAAAGGGACCTTATGGGTTTTGTGAAAAATATCGACCCTAGTCTAAATCCAGAATGTTTTCCCTATATTGCTATATGTTCATTTTTCGCATACAGTATCTGGTTGACCTGTGCTGGGCCTGACAAGTTTGTCAAAATTTGGATTTTTGGAGTTCGGATAAGGTCCCTTTTAGCGTGACGGGTCACATATCATATTGAGATCGTTATGGAACCAGATCAACAGATAAGAGGGGAAAGCTACTTCAAAATTTGTTATTTCAAATTCAAATTATATGTTATTTGTAATTGATGAGATGTTTCCAAAGGGTACCAACAGCATAAAGTTTGATAAACAATAAATATCATATAACATATTTCATTTTGAAAAGTCAATACCCTCCCCCCCCCCCCCCCCTTTATCTGTAGCTCTGCATAAAGTCCCTTTTCACCAGTATAAGTTCAAATAGATACATAATTAAAGGTCGTATTAAACAGTTTAGCACAATTTTATCCTTTTATAGCTTTTCTTTGAATAAGCAGTCTATAAGTTTCCATTTTAAATCCAAGAGTAACAACTCTTGAAAATTCATCGTCTTGAAAGCAATACAATTTTAACTTCCCTTGGTAATGCAAAATTTTGGTGTGATTGCTTTGATGTTTTAATATCTGTTTTGATTTAACAGACCAAGATGTATTATTGTTCCCCAAATTTAACCCAGAACATCAAGAACGTAATTTCCGTCGGCTTAATGCGTAATTTGAGCGTCTTAAGAAAACACAGCCGAAGTGGGATTATGAGGTTTTCAAAGAAAAGAGACAATATGTAGATGTCCAGAATTGATATTGTTAAACTATATGTGGGATATTCTTCAGATTTAACGCTTCTTATTCTTTTTTCTTTTCACGAGAATCCTTAATTATTAAAAAATAATGATTATCAAATGTAAAAATCTAGAACTGTCGCAAAGCGGACAAATACCCCCCACTAGCACCTTGTCACTGAAAAAGTGCTATAGGTCAACCGGTTCTTGACTTAGAGCATGGAAATGGATTTTAAACAAAGTCTAATTGTGACCTTGACCTTTGACCTTCGTGACCCAAAAACAATAGGGCACCTCCTTGGGTCATGGGCAACAACTGTGTAAAGTTTCATGATCAATGTTCAACCAGTTCTTGACTTAGAGCACGGAAACAGATTTCAAACAAAGTCTGATTGTGACCTTGACCTTTGACCTTTGTGACCCAAAAACGATAGGGCACCTCCTTGGGTCATGGGCAACAACTGTGTAAAGTTTCATGAGCCTAGGTCACCCGGTTCTTGACTTAGAGCACGGAAACGGATTTCAAACAAAGTCCGATTGTGACCTTGACCTTTGACCTTTGTGACCCAAAAATAATAGGGCACCTCATTGGGTCATGGGCAACAACTGTGTAAAGTTTCATGATCCTAGGTCACACGGTTCTTGACTTAGAGCACGGAAACAGATTTTAAACAGTAAGATTGTGACCTTGACCTTTGTGACCCAAAAACAATAGGGCACCTCCTTGGGTCATGGGCAACAACTGTGTAAAGTTTCATGAGCCTAGGTCAACCGTTTCTTGACTTAGAGCACGGAAATGGATTTTAAACAAAGTCTGCTTGTGACCTTGACCTTTGTGACCCAAAAACAATAGGGCACCTCCTTGGGTCATGGGCAACAACTGTGTAAAGTTTCATGATCCTAGGTCAACCGGTTCTTGACTAAGAGCACGGAAACGGATTTTAAACAAAGTCTGATTGTGACCTTGACCTTTGACCTTCGTGACCCAAAAATAATAGGGCAACTCCTTGGGTCATGGGCAACAACTGTGTAAAGTTTCATGAGCCTAGGTCATCCGGTTCTTGACTTAGAGCACGGAAACGAAAAAGTCTACGGACGGATGGATGGACGGACGGACAGACAGACATGGTGAAACCAATATACCCCCCTCTACTTCGTAGGTGGGGGGTATAATGACCATGAGTAGCTTATTATTTTAAAATTCACCTTAAATTAAGGTTATACCTGCTTTCATTTTACAAATGTATCCAAATGATTGATCACATGGCGCCATGATCCAATCAAATTCCTTTCTGTTGGTATCAAAGACAAAACAAACAGGCCGGTCGAACACTCTTCTGTCAATTTCATAGAACTCAGGTGTTATTCGGAGATAACTCACAGGTGATTTATCAATCCACTTTGGTATTTTGTCTGAAAAAAGTAGTACATTGTGTATATTTCTTTTAACAAAAACTCGTTAATTTACCTTGTTTTAAGCTGCAGTGATTTTTTGCTGAAGAGCATTGATAATGTGATTATATTGAAATGGCGTCGGTCAACATTTATTATCATAACTTTCACTCTTGGGCTGTTTCCTAATAGACTGTAATAATAGTTATATATAATCATAATAATCATATTTTCTAAAAAAAAAGATAAACCTATTACTGCACAGTTGCGTCTTTTGATTCTCTCACAAGAAAAGGCTTGGGAAAACATTGTGGAAAATGAAGAAATCTCTTGTGACAATAGATATAACAAAAATCATATTACCTCTGCTTGGTTCATAGTACATTCCAATATAAAACTGTCGCACTTGTAACATGTTTTTCAATGCCGTCTCATTCACCATCTTTATCAGTTCATTGTTTTCTCTATAACTATGTATACTAACAAACGTCATATTTTTCAGTTTACACATCGCGTTGGCTGATTCAAAAGTACTGGCCACTGTTGACACTAAGTAACAATATCCATCGTACAGAAATAAGTCTCTATTACTGCAGATCTTCTCCTCATACGGTGTGGTCTGTGGTGTGGTTACAACTGGAACAGGGAAACATTAAACTATAATGACATTACCCATGGTACAATATTTTGGAAAACATGTTTATGATTTTTTCTCAAATATATGAAAATTTGGATATTTACTTGAAAAATACTTTTTGAAAAAATAAGGGTGTACAAACTATTGAGGTATACGAAAATTTTGGAATTTTATTGTAACATTCAACCTTTTATCAGACAAGAAAATTTCAGACTGGTCCAAACTGAAAGAAGCTGCAGACAAGATTTTCACATTGATGAAATCCTAAAATTTTACAACTTTATGGGTAGAAAACATTGTAGGAAATGAAGAAATTGATTTTGACAAGCAATTTCCTCTTTTTCACAATGTTTTCTTCGACTGTTCCCCTCAGGAGTGTAAAGAAGTAACAATGTGCAGAAATGGTTCACAATGACAACACAGAGCTAATTAACCCTTTCTGAAATAAGACCTACTTTTGATGTCACTAGTAGAAATGATTTAGGTAAACGTTAAAAAAAGGAAGAACGTCTCCTTTCCCCTCTATATTTTGTGTGCTTCTACATTCCCTTTTTCTTCCTTTTTTTTACATTGATAACAATTTTGCATGGAACCTTTTTGGGAAAGGGTCAAAAAGACCTCTCTTTATAATTGGTAAATATCAAATAATCACTTATCATTTTATCTGAACAAACTCATACTTTTTATCCATTTCCCAAACAAGGCATCATTTTGACCTCCCTTATAGTAAAAACTTGGATAAACATTGATACAAAAAGGAAAATAATGATAACCAGCAATTTCTCCTTTCCTGTTAATAATTTCCCATGTAATGCTATAATGTACATTAATTTTCTTCCATTTCAATAGCGGTATATTTTGTTGTCTGCAGCAGTTTTTAATTTTTGGCAATTTGGAAAGGGTTAGCTTATACAGACATAAATTTCTATATAACCCTTTCCCAAAGAACAATAAATAAACAATTACCTGATGAATATTCACAGATACCATACTGACTTGTGTGACAGTTTTGTATTATCCATGATCCAGTGTCCACTTCTAGGCTCAGACATCCAATAGAACTGTTAAGGACATCAAAACAAGGTCATGTTTGGGAAAGGGTTAATAATGAAATAGTTATTACCTGAAGAATATTCACAGATACCATATTGACTTGTGTGATAATTTTGTATTATCCATGATCCAGTGTCTACTTCTAGGCTCAGACATCCAATAGAACTGTTGAGGACATCAAAACAAGGTCATGTTTGGGAAAGGGTTAATAATGAAATAGTTATTACCTGAAGAATATTCACAGATACCATATTGACTTGTGTGACAGTTTTGTATTATCCATGATCCAGTGTCCACTTCCAGGCTCAGACACCCCACTGAGTTGTTTGACAGAACATTACGTAGGTCAGGTAAAGTTTGTGGTTCACCATTAACCCAATGGTCCTCACCAAATATGTGTAATTTCTGTTAATATATGGAACTTTGACCCATTACCACACAGTGACTCTTTTTGATTCTTATAAGACAATGGCTCTGGAAAACATTGTGGAAAATAAAGAAATTGCTTGTCACAAGCAATTTCTTCATTTTCCATAATGTTTTCTTTCCCATAAGATCAAATAATTTTAAATTCCATTAAAATAAAAGTGCCACCTGCAACATCATTGAATTTTGACAAGTCTATTTGCCATTTGGACAAATGTTAAAGTGTAAATCACTGTTGTAATGTAGGTTTTACAATTTCAAGTTGCAGTTAAAAAGATCAGCAGGTATAGTAGGGCAATCTAAGATTAGACTGACAATCAACATAACTCATTTTGTCATGATGATTTCCATACTAAAATGTACACAATCCTACACCTAGTAGAAACAAGAGCCGTCAGAGACGGACAATGCTCCCCGAATAAGGCATTGTCACAATAAATATATGCCATGCAGAGCTAATATAAAGCTAACAAATGTTAAGCCCCCTTTTTGCATGACATATTTTGTATACGCAAATTTTAAATAGTTTATTGTCAAGGGCATCTGATTTGCTACTCAAATATGAAATTTCATCAAATTCTGACCATTAGACTAGGAGAAATTAGAGAAAAACTGTATTTAACCTTAAGTCCCCTTTTCCCATGACGAGGCCTCAAATCCAAAAACCGGGAAAAGTACATCGGCATTTTGTCATAGGGAGTTCACATGGTAAGTTTCATTTGATTTGGCCCAAGGGTTATGGAGAAATCGCTTCGGACGGACGGAATGACGGACGGACAGACAAAGCGGCGACTATATGCTCTCCCTTCGGGGAGCATGAAAAATGATGCCTGCAAATCTTCAATTTGAAATTCTGTCATGTCATACTCTGTGCACAATGAATGAATTGCTTGCATGGTAGCTTTAACCCTTTCTTAAACAAATCTGCTTTTTCATGTCCAATAGGACAATGTTCTGAAAATGCATATATTCTAAATTTGCCTGAACATTTTTGTGCTTTATTATGCAGAAATCCTATCTTTTTTCAGATTCATTTTGTTGTCATCAAGATTTCAACTTGGAGCAATCTATGTTTTTTTTTTATATTTGGAAAATGTTGTAAAACAGTGTGCAGTATAAAACTAATAGATCTAATCCCTACCATTCCAACCCAGACAGGTCCTTTACTTGCATCAGTGACTGACTCTAGGAAAGCCTTCTCATATGGGCTCCCAATAGCTGCGAGGTGACTTCCATCCTTCATACACTGTGCCTGTAGAGCGTCCCACGATGATGGTCCAGGGAGTCCTTTATAACAGTGTCCCTGATATAGTCTGTACCCATCTCTACATTCATGGGGGTGGGGTACTGGATATACTTCATCTGTTGATTGAAAACAAGAGTTGTTAAACATTAATTAAATTTTTTGTCTAAATGGGATAAAATAAGACACAGGGGGTCTGTAATAACAGTGTCCCTGATATAATCTGTACCCATCTCTACATTCATGGGGGTGGGGTACCGGATAAACTTCATCTGTTGATTGAAAACAAGAGTTGCTAAACATTAATTAATTTTTTTGTCTAAATTGGATAAAATGAGACACAGGGAGTTTTAAAACAGTGTCCCTGGTACAGTCTGCACCCGTCTCTGCATCCATGGGGATGGGGTACTGGATAAACTACAGATTTGTGCCACAAATGAATGTCCAAACGTACGAGAAATTGACGATGTTTAAAAGGGGCACAAATGTGTAACGTTTACCTTGAGAAATGAATAAGAGATTATGTCCCTTAATGTACCCTATTTGAATTGAAAATGTTTGATGACGTCATTATGACGTAATTTTGTCTAAAATATGCCACATTACTCATTTTATTGTTGTTGTGAAGTGTGATGGTGGGGAGAAGAAAAATGCTTACCCCTGACACAAAAAAGCTGCCATTTCTTTATATTACTCGGGAATTCGTCAATCGGAATTAGCTCATAGATTAGGAACACCTAGGACTACAATTACTGGATTTATCAACAGATATTGTAAAAGAAATAGTGTGGAAAACTTGCCGAGAAGTGGTGCCCCGATGAAAATAAGTGAACATGATGGTCAGGCATTATTGTGGGCCTTGTCAAGTAAAACAGAAAACAAACCTTGACGGACTTTACCAGACTTTTTAATCAGGTAAGGGACTCTAGTGTTTGGAAAAGGACAGTTTAGAGAAAATTGTACAGTGAAGGATTTCATAGGTGTGTTATTTTGAAAAGGATTCGCATTCGTGAGGTCAGTCCTGACGCCCGCTCTGTGAACCAATAAAAGAAGGAAAAAAGAATTCACTCCCTGATATGGTTGGTCCAAAGTCCGGGCTTGAACATTATTGAAAATGTTTGGTATTGACGCAAAAGACAACTGAAAAAACTATCCTGAAGTAATCGACACCCGGGATAAACTCGAGGCAGCCATTAGAGACACATGAACAAATATCCCTCTAGGATATATATGGAACTTGTATTGCAGCATACCTAAAAGGAATCAGAATGGTTTGAAGTCAAAGGTGTAAATTACAAACTATTAAGGTAAATAATCCAAGTTAAAAGTGTTAAAAAGGTTTTTTTTTTACTGTTCATTTACAGTTGAGTTTCGCCATTTTGATTTTGGACGTTCATTTGTGGCACAAGTCTGTACATCTGATTATAGAAAATAAGTGATGCAAAACATTACACAATCTTTCTTCCCCTTGTACTCCAGGTGAAATACATGTATTAATTCATGGACTCAAAGCTAAGCAAGTCAAACTTGGCAAAGTTATTTTATAAGGACAGCAAAATATGATTTTGGTATGAAATGCCTTTTGTTGGAAACAAATTGTAGGTTTGTTTATCTCTCTCCATTGATTTTGGAAATTATTATAACAGACATTATGTAGGATGGTTTGTCATAGTATATAGTGGGAAATAAACACCTTCTGTGTGAGCTTAAACTTTGCATCAACGGGTTTGTTTCTTTACCAGAGCCTTGGCATGTTGCATTTTGTGGCAGTGGTGGGATAATGTCAACTGCCTTATTGGAGTTGTTTTACCCGTGCATTCCCAGGCCAAGTTTCGGGTTGAAATTTCTCGGAGTGGGGAATAATGTAACATTGGTGGAACGTTGTAGTGCAATATGCAAATGAGGTAGACCGTCAAATTTATGTAGGATGGTTTGTCATAGTACATAGTAAAATATAAACACCTCTCGGTGTGAGCTTAAGCTTTGCATCGACAGGGATTGTTTCTTGCCCAGAGCCTTGGCATGTTGCATTTTAATGGAGTATCCTAGAATGGCTGTTTATTGATACAATGTGCAGATTTTCAGCTGAGATAAGGGGGATGGATGTTCATAAGAATGTGGTCGTTAATTAGAATACTTCAAACCTTAACCCTTTCACAAACGACAAAATTTTAGGGTGATCCTCTTCAAAAACTGCCACAAATGACAAAATGGATGTTATTAAAGATAGGATTTGTGCATAATATGGCATAGAAAATATTGAGGCAAAAGGAGAAAGTGCTGGTCACCAGCACTTTCTTCTTTTGTCTCAATGTTTTCCCAAGCATTTTCTATTACAGATATCAAAAACAGGTCTTGTTTGGGAAAGGGTTAATTAGATTACTTCAAACCTTAAATTATGATAAAACAAATAATAAACAACCAACCTTTATACATGGAGCAGACATATCCCTTCTGTGATTCACATTGGGCATCATTCCAGTGTCCAACTTCATCTTTACCATAGAATTCTACACATAACTCCTGTAACAAATTGTAACAACATGCATACTAGAAATCTATCACTGAACGTGATAAAAATACCCCCGCCATCACCTTTGTTTGGACAAGCATTAAGTTGAATCAGGGGCCATAAATCTTAAATTGTCAATCCGATTTTCTTGAAATTTGGTAAAATCATGGGCTATAACTCAGAAATTATCGGTCCGATTTCCGTGAAATTTCCGACTTGAACATCTACAGGTGCTAATGCACACCTGTGCCAAGTATGAAGCAAATGGGACAGTAACTGTAGGAGAAGTTGTCCAAACAAGCATTTTTGGTCAAATCAGGGGTCATAACTCAAAAAGTATCAATCCGATTTTCTTGAAATTTGTGCCTTACCTATCTACAGGTCCAAATGCAAACCTGTGCCAAGTATGATGCAAATTGGACAGTAACTGTAGGAGTTGTCTGGACAAGCATTTTTTGGTCAAATCAGGGGCTATAACTCAGAAAAATGGTCCGATTTTTGTGAGATTTGTGTCTAACACATCTACAGGTCACAATAAACACTTGTGCCAAGTATAACTAAATTGCTCTACAAGTGTAGTAGAAGTTGTCCGGATAAAGTTTTGGAGACAGACCAACCAACCATCCAACCAACCAGTGGACTGACAGGCTGATTCCAGAATACCCCCTATGGGAGGTTTCGCTTAAAATACTTATTCAACATAATCAATTTCAAGTTTATAGTTGATTAAATTAATAGATTAGGGTTAAAGGATATATTAAACTTGATCATAGTTGATGTGGCTGGATTGCATGGATATATGTTGTTTCTCTCACCAATATTACCAAAACATCCATTCAGGACCTAGAGCTGATTATTCCACTAAGGAGTACAATTACCCATCTATTGAAGGAAAAGCTATTCACTGCTCAAGGAATGGAACCCTGGACCTAATCAAGCTAATGTGTGTAGACTGTAGCATCTTACCCTTTCGTAGTAATAATAATCATTGGATGATGGTTCATTCTCAGCCCAACTTGAAAAATCCACTTGAGAGTTATCTGACCAATCGAATTGTCCGTTCTTTCTCATCAAGTCATTAAAACCAATCCAAAACCCTTTAACATTGGCATCATACAGAAGAGAAGCTATAAATGCTGAAAGCAAAGAAATGTAATCTCTGTTATTATACCATGTATACAACAAGATGTGTTTGTGAAACACTAATTTTTTAAAATTCCCCAAAACAGCCAATGTTTTGTTTTCGGACAAACAGGCAGATGGACAGACAGACACAAGTTAAACAATCTTTCAATAAGGGGGCATAAAAAGACTTTTCTCCTTTACCAAATCAAAAATGGTAAACTTTTGTTCTGGTCCAATTTGAAATCTGTTGCAGAAGACACAATGGATATTGATAAATATCTTCTTATGCTCAATAAAGTTCAGAAGATATTGAGGGAAAAGAAGGAAATGCTGGTGATCAGCATTTCCTTCTTTTCCCTCAATATCTTCCCAAGCTTTTCTTTCACATGTGTCTGACAGCATAATCGTCTAGGAAATGGTTAATTCCATATACAGTCGACACTCGTTAGGTCGAAGTCCGAGGGGCCGTCAAATTACTTCGACATATCCGGACTTCGACTTATCCGATTTTGATTATTTTCAACGAAAACGATTTTTAAACATTTTTGATGGGCATCATACGTGTCCATAATTGAAATATAGTAGGAAAAGGAAAGAAATTGCTCGAAATGAGCAATTTCTATCCTTTTCCTACTAAATTTCAATGGCTGTATTTGTTTCGGAATTCATTTTGATATCCATATGTTGAGGATGGGACATGACTTTCACTTCGACTTTAGCGGAATTTCGACTTATCCGATGTCGAGATAACGAGTGTCGACTGTAATAGTTGTGCATGTATTACCTACACCCATTTATGATTCAGAGTTATTCAAAAGGAGTATTCAAACCTTTCCCAAACGACAAATTTTTAGGGTGATCCGCTACACAAACTGCTACAAATGACAAAATGGATGTTATTAAAGATAAGATTTGTGTTAAATATGGCACAGAAAATATTGAGACAAAAGGAGAAACTGCTGGTTATCAGCAGTTTCTTCTTTTGTTTCAATGTTTTCCCAAGCCTATTCACATAGGGACGTCAAAACCAGGTCTTGTTTGGGAAAGGGTTAAACCTTAATTTGATAAAACTTTCAGGTTGTTATGGCTACTAAAATTAACTTTAGAGCAAGCTGCATCTTACAATTATCAAAATCAGCCTTAAACCATATCGCTACTTTTCAACCAAAACCTCATAACTGCAGCTTAAACCAAGCTGCAGTTATGAGATTGTTGTTGAAAAGCTACGATATAGGGTCTGTGCAGGAGGCGGGGGTGGTATGTCCAAACCACTGCTTGTTTGGGACTGAGTTCATAAGTAACTTACCATTTTCCGCTGGTGAGTGTATACTTGTTAGTGAAGCCTTTTTACTGACACAGGATGCCTGTGCTTCTGCCCATGTCTTTAGAGAGTTACCGTCCTTGCCTCCGATAAAATAACATTTATCACCTACAATGAAAACAACATAAATTGTTCAAGCTTATCCCGAAAAGATATCTAGTGAAGTTTGGGCTGCTCATATTGGAACAAAATAGTGAGGGCAAAGGAGAAATTGCTAAGCATCAGAACTGTTTTCTTTCCTCACAAAGATTTCCATAGCTATATCTACTATGCTAATAATATTTTGTTGCTTTTCTTCAAAAACCTCATATCTGCAGCTTAAAACAAGCTGCAGATACGAGGTTTTTGCAGAAAAGCGACAATTTGCAGACTGACTCCAAGGCAGACAATTTTGAAACAAAAAACTGCCGTTCTTTCCAAATGGGGACAAAACAATTTGGAAGAAATTCTTACCGAATGCTTTAAACTCAAATGGACATCCTCCAGGCCTAGGTGTCGGTACTGGAGTACTGGCAGTAGATGGCGTGCCTTGTGGTCGTTTACACAGAGCATATTTATCATCTCTACATGGGTAGTCATGCCACCGACCTGTAATATCGTGGTCAATAAAACAGATTGTAACAAAGAGCTGTCACAGACGAATTATGCTCCCCGAATAAGTGTTTGTCACAAAATAAAAATTATCATACATTAAGCCCCCTTTTCCCACGACAGCCTTTTTGTACACACATTATTTATAAAATATGGTCTAGAACATCCTATTTATTACATAAATACAAAATTTGATTAAATTCTGCCCATTAGATGAAGAGAAATTAGAGAAAACTAATTTTTACACTAAGGCCCCTTTTTCCATGACGCAGCCTCAAATTAAGAAACAGAGAAAAAAGTCCCTAGGTATTATCCTAGGGAGTTCACATGTGAAGTTTCATTGAATTTGGTCCAAGGGTTGCTGAGATTTGGCTGAGGACAGACGGACGGATGGACACACGGTCAGATGGCCGTACGGACTGCATGGCGACTATATGCTCCCCCGAAATTTTTTCAAGGAGCATAAAAATGCTTGAATTAAAAATAAACACATTCAGTCAAGAGCAATAACATTTGACTACTTGTAATGTTAATAACTAGAAAATCTAAAAGTAATAGTTACCGGTTTAAAGTCTGTATACCTACAAGTAGATATCCCTGACTTTACACTTTTTACCCGCAATTTTCTAATTGTTCATAAATGAAATATATAACATGTACTTGTATAAGGCAAATGAGTGACCTACCCTCATGTTGATTGTACATGGCGACACATTTCTCTCCTCCCCCACCATTGTTAGGTTGTCCTGGATACCAGTTTGTGTAAGATATAGCTGTACCATCTGACCATCTATAATATACAGACAGATATACAGACAGACAGACAACATAATAAACACATAGTTACACATTTCTCTCCTCCCCCACCATTGTTAGGTTGTCCTGGATACCAGTTTGTGTAAGATATAGCAGTACCATCTGACCATCAGCATCTATAACATACAGACAGATAGACAGACAGACAGAGTCCGGCAGCCGATTTGAAACACAATGATCGTGGAGTAATATGGAAAGTCAGTTGAATATTATTCAGTTTGTAGATTTCAAACTTTAAATTAACCTTTATGTTTACTTTTCTCACTAACAAGTACATGTAGATCTACAATAAACAGTATCAAAAATATCAAGCCATCAAGGAGACTAAATTCTGTCTAAAGGCCTGACAGATGCAAGAGCTTGGTCTATCTGCCAGAGTTGTAGTCCCATACACATTTACAAAAGTTTCAAAACAATAATTCGTGTAGAAGAGGAAACGCAGACACTTACATGTAAAACTTTGGACTGTTCCAATTTGGAACTGTTGCAGAAGGCAAAATTTATGTTGATATGATTGATTTTAGGGTGCAAAACAACATTGAAAATATTGAGGCAAAAGTAGAAAATGATGGTTATCAGCATTTTCTTATTTTGTCGCAATATTTTCCTAAGCCTCTTCCAATGGGGATGTCAAAACATGGTCTTGTTTGGAAAAGAGTTAATATGTCTATGGCAATAGGTCTACAATATCTATGAACTATAGATCTCTCTTTCCTTACAAAAACAAGAGCTGTCCGAAGACAGCGCGCTCGACTTTCTAAGTTGCTTAGTACAAAGGGGGCATAACTCCAAATATAGTGGAGCAAGGGTCATGGGCCCTGGTAGTAAGGTAGAGGGTGTGATGGTGAATAAGTATTCCAAGTTTGGGTTGAATCCCTATGATAGTATGGAAGTTATTGATGTTTGAAAAAACTTTAACCTTTGTTGCAACACCGACGCCAACGCTGACGCCGACGCCAACGCCTGGGTGACAGTATAAGCTCTCATTTTCTTCGAAAAGTCGAGCTAAAAATCTATACTATCTATATATCTGAACTACTTATCCTAATATCTCTTGGAACATTTTATCTCAATTTGTAAACAATGATTACCTTCATAGAGACAAGGTTTAGATAAAGACAGACAGATGTACAAACTATTATCAACACCTGGACACAAAATGTTAAACTAAACACTTACTTGAAGACCCCATCTACATCTAAATCATTGAGACCCGACCAAACCACATCATCTGCATCCTTCATCTACAGAAAAGTAACATATCGTCGGTGCTATGACAAAATGGCGTAATAGAAATTTTGCTCGAAAACCATTTTTTTCAGGAGAGCCAAAAACGTTTTTGCCGTTTTAAAAAATGTTAAAAAATATGACGGCAAAATTGCGTAACTCACTATTACTCTCGTGTAAATTTGTCTACGTATAACGCCATTTTGTCAGCTAAATCGAGTTACGCAATTTTGTCACATGATAATTGAAAGGGTTCTAATAGGTGTAGAAAAACGCCGTTTTGACAGGATATGCGCTCCTACATACTTAGTAGAAAGCATTTATAAAAAAAAAATTGACAAAATGGCGTAACTAATTTGTTACGCCATTTTGTCATAGCACCGACGATATGTGACCCGTCACGCTAAAAGGGACCTTATCCGAACTCCAAAATTCCAAATTTTGACAAACTTGTCAGACTCACCACAGGTCAAATAGGTCCCGTGTACGAAGAATGAACATATAATAAGATAGGGAAAACAGTCCGGATTTAGAAAATTACATAAAAGTGAAAAGTGTCAGCCCTAGTCTGGCTGCGCGGACTGCGGGGACTGCGCAGACGGACTAGGGTCGATATTTTTCACACATCCGATAAGGTCCCTTTTAGCGTGACGGGTCGCATATAAAAGCGTTAACGAAAATATCTCATATACACAGCAAGTTACAGTGATTTTGACTAGATCATAACATAAAATATGTAAAAATCAAATTGATAAAATTATTGACAGTCAAAGAAGGTAATTCAAAAATACTCTCCTGTGTTTTGTATGAATTTGATTTGCAGACAATGAATTATAGAATTATAGAATTATTAGAAGTAATAATAAACCATGTTTCAACAGTATTTTTATTAACAACTATTGAATTTTTATTTTTTTGTAAATTTGGAGTAAAGAAATTGCAAGATATCTTCTGTTACTTTTATTTTGTTATCTTCAATAGTTTTCAAGCTGGTTAGATAAAGTGCCCTGTTCAAATCAATGATTGTGACAAGACGTTTGAAGAACAACAATGAAGGAACATGTCTACATCTAACAAGATGTGTTTGAGAAGCAGCAATTTGGACACATAAACACTTACAATTTCATTCACATGTTGTTGTTCCTGTGTGGAGTGTACACTGACTAGATGAGCATGATGGTCGAGACAGGTCTGCTTAGCTTCGTGCCAGTTGGCGCGTCCAAACAAATGATAACAATAACCGTCATAAAACACCCAACCTTCCTCATTGTCACATAAATCTGGGGAATAAAGTAACGACTTGTAGAGTGAACATCACTTGAGGAACTTAAGTTGAGAGCTCGATGATAACTTTCATAATTATACACAATTTTTACCTTAACCCTTTCCCAAACAACAAAATTTTAGGGTGATCCACTTCAAAAAAAGCTACAAATGACAAAATGGACATATTTAAAGAAAATATTTGTGTAAAATATGGGATAGAAAATATTGAGACAAAAGGAGAAACTGCTGGTTATCAGCAGTTTCTTCTTTTGTTTCAATGTTTTCCCAAGCCTTTTCTATTAGGGACGTCAAAACCAGGTCTTGTTTGGGAAAGGGTTAAGTTGAGAGCTCAGATGAAATCTTTCATAATTACACATTATTTTTACCTGAAATACTTAAACCTTTTTAAAACAATAGTTCATTTTCACATGTTGAATGCCATCATTTTTTTCCCTTTACGACACGATTTTTTCACCCCATTAAAGAGAATACCCGTACCGCTTATATTGAGACTGGTCATATTTGATAGCTGCTTCAGAGGACAAAAAGTATATCAATAAAGATTTGATAATGTAAAATAAAGCTCAGAAAAACTGTTTCTACTACAATGTTGTTCTTTTGCCCAATGCTTAACCTATTTTTCATAATTAGGCATATTATAAAACCAGAGACTCTTTCTTTAGAGCAAGATTTTTTTAAAATTTTGTTTTGAATAAAGCATTTCTAAGACCGAGATTCTGAAGTGTTCTGAATACTCCATACTTTATACAAATGAAGTCATAAAAATATGAAGCACTCCTAACACCGCCGTTAATAAATATGGAGCATTTGGAACAATTACTCAATTCTCATATTCATTCTACAGAGTTGACCAAACGAATCAGCAAGAAGTATAGAGTAATTGTGCCTCCCATTTAACAGCTTAAAAATCTTGCTCTAAAGAACACTTATCTTAAAATATCTTAAGAAATCTTAAGATCTCTTTAAAAATTAAAATAAGATAAAATCTTGCTCTAAAGAACAAGCCTCAGCACGGTGTATACTCACGTGACTCAGAATTTCAGATTATCTTCAATATCTTTTTTAATACTTGACCAATTTGAATTTGGTTTGGAGCAGAGAAGGTGGGAAAATGCCAGGAATGAGCTGGACGAGTTGGATTTTTGAAAAATCAACTGATATAAAAGTTATTGAAGATAAACCAAAACTTTGGTTTATCTTCAATAACTTTTTTATCAGTAGATTTTTCAAAAATCAACAACGTCAATCTAATGTGTAATGTCTGTCCAAATTCTCTGCTTCAAACCGAATTCAAATCGGTCCAGTATTTACAAAGATATATTGAAGATTTTCTTAAATAGTGTATCACATGATTATTCACAGTGCTCAGGTGTTGATCGAGACTAGGTATAACTTACTGGCTGTGGTAGATCTGGGAGTTGTGGAGACAGTACTTGTTGTTGTTGTTGTTATTTGTTTACCTGAAATATAGTAAACCCATTACCAAACCATAAAATTTTACACTAGTCCAAATTCAAAGATGTTGCAGACGACAATTTCAAGTGAATGAAATTTAAGATTTCTTGGTAAATTAGTGTAGAAAGCATTGTGGGAAATGCAGAAATTGCTTATCACAAGCAATTTTTTCATTTTCCACAATATTTTCCAAAGCTGTTTCTCTTGGGGAGTCAAAAAGAGTCAAAGTGTGGAAATTGGTTAAATCCTTTCACTAATGACAAAAATTCAGGGTTGTGCAAACAGTTTCAATGAAAAAAAGCTGAAACCCCCTGCACCCCCTTTCAAAAACATCAGATCTGGTGAGATCAGATCAGACTGAATTTGATGCGAAATGAAATGATAACTTTTGACTAACAAGAGCCGTCATAGACGGATTATGCTCCCCGAATAAGTGTTTGTCACAAAATAAAAACTATCATACATTAAGCCCCCTTTTCCCATGACAGGTTTTTGTACACACATTATTTATAGAATATGGTCTAGGAAATCTCATTTATCAGATAAGCACAAAATTTCATTTAATTCTGTCCATTAGATGAAGAGAAATTAGAGAAAAACTAATTTTCACATTAAGACCCCTTTTTCCATGACGCAGCCTCAAATTACAAAACAGAGAAAAAAGTCCCTAGGGATTATCCCAGGGAGTTCACATGTGAAGTTTCATTGAATTTGGTCCAAGGGTTACTGAGATCTGGCTGTGGACGGACGGACGGAAGGACGAACGGACGGACGGACACACGGACGGACGGACAGCGTGGCGACTATATGCTCCCCTGAAATTTTTTCGGGGAGCATAAAAATGCCGAAATTTTCCCAAAAAGTTGAAGATTCCCAGAGTAAATCTGTGTGAGGCCATCATGGCATAAATGGATGGCTAGGTTCAACTGGTACATGTATCAACATCAAATAAAAGTAATTGACTCTTTCCAAAACAAGACCTGGTTTTGACGTCCTTTACAGAAAATGCTTGGGAAAACATTGAAACAAAAGAAGAAACTGCTGATAACCAGCAGTTTCTCCTTTTGTCTCAATATTTTCTATGGGAAGGGGTTAACTCTCTCAAATTTGAGGGTAGTCTTATATCAAATCTGCTACAGAAAACAAAATGTATGTTTATAAAGAGAGAAGTTTTGTAAGAATCAGCTCAAAGAGTATACAGCCCATCATTAAAAACACCACTTTGTAGCCATACAAAATGCATCAAATCACACACTAATGTAAATACACTTCATATAAGTTGATTCACCATGCCGGGTTTCAAATTTATGCTTCAAGAAGAAAATAATTTACAAAAATCATTTTATTCTATATTCATATGCAAGGGAGGTAATTTTGAACATTTTTGTTAAATATTTCCATAAGACAGTATGCATTAATTCTAAATTCTAAACCGTTCAAAAAGCTTATATTTGAATTTTGAATGGAAATGTAACACAATTTAGGAATTACTGGCACTTTTCAAATTTCGCACCTGGCCTTTTAATACTAATGATGTGTTGCATACCTGAAGGCAAAACGAGAAAACCATGGTTATCAGTTTTCATAAACCTTTTCCATGAGGGACACTAAAACCAGGTCCTATTTGGGAAAGGGTTAAAAGCAAAATCTGAAGCTGTTTTTTAATCAAATACTAAATTATTGCAATTGTAATTACCTTTTGGTACTTTGCAAGCATAGTGCTTGTTATAAGCACAAGGCAAATCATTCCATTTTGTGTTCCAGTTGAATGACGCACAATCTTCATTTCCAGAATTGTTTGGTTCATTGTCGTCCCAATTTAGATATATCAGTGGTTTACCGTCAACCCAGGTAAATGCTGACAATGAAAAGAATTTAACCCTTTCCCAAACGACAAACAAAATTGCAATTGTAATTACCTTTAGGAACTTTACAAGCATAATGCCTATTTCTATCGCAGGGCAGATCATTCCATTTACCATTCCAGTTGAAGGATGCACAATCTTCATTTCCAGAATTGTTTGGTTCATCATCGTCCCAATTTTGATATATGAATGGTTTACCGTCTACCCACGTAAAGGCTAACAATGAAAGAGAACCAATATACAGTGCACTCTGGATATAGGGTTATACCTCATTATAACTGATACTCATTGTAACAGAGAAGATGGAAACTATATAAAATGTTGCTTCCTTTCGATTCCTCCTGCAAGTAACTTGCAACACATGTATATGCTACAATTTTATACACAGATTAGATAGGTTAACAAATAATATTTGTTGATAGCCCAAGACACAAACACAGCTTACAAACTTCAAAAGTTTAATTATGAAATATTAATCCCATAATTGATCAATAATTACCTTAAACTGCTGTTGCAGACGGTAGGCTTTTTGGCAGGATCAGTTTAAAAGTATACAGCAGATCAATGAAATATGTATGTTGTACCCAATATCAAGTCTCAAATGGGCTTGTTATATCCGATATAAAACAATAAAAGATCAGAACAGAAACGGCAGGGACTTCTCAATGCACCGGCTGTAAGCTGTATCTCACTCTAAGGGATCTCGTTATAGATGGAATGCACTGTATACTGAACACAGATAAGGTATATCAGAGATTTACCATCTAGGTATGCAAATGCTAGCATGAAAAGGAATTAATAAATATCAATGTTGCAGAAGGATAATGCTAGACTCTGTCTAGATTCTTTCTTTTGGTACACGGGCATAAAAAAATGCTGGTTATCAGCATTTAATTTGTTTGCCTCAGTTTTTCCAAAGCCCTTAATTTGAAACAAGGATGTTAAATCGAGGGCTTGTATTGAAAAGTGTTGAAGAAGAAAATAAAATGAGAAAGATACGTACTTCCCTCTTGTCCCATATCATTCAGTCCGAGCCAGGTTATCTCCAACATACTGAAGTACAAATATACGCATACATACTATACATCATTCTTGTCTCTACCATATAGTCTTTAATTATACCTCACGTGACCTTATCATTCAATAATTACAAACCTAATATTTCGCACTATTCACCGCTCAGATAATATCAAACGGTTGATAATTTCTAATATTATACCATACGTGACCTTATCATTCAATAATTACAAACCTAATATTTTGTACTATTCACCGCTCAGATAATATTAAACGGTTGATAATTTCTAATATTACCCACTGAACGTACTATAAATAGCAATTTCTTCTTTTGTCTTAATGTTTTCCTAAGTCATTTCAATTAGAGACATCAAAACTAGGTCTTGTTTGGGAAAGGGTTAAGAAAGAGTTAAGTATCACTTACTTCTGTGCTATAAACTCGTTTTCTGCAGCACTCTCTACTGTAAGCATATAGGAGAAGAACGTGGCACAGTATTGCTTAGCTTCATACCAAGTGGCTGTCTCATCTGGAAACTGAAAAAACAGAATTATTCTAATAAACACCCATCCCCTATATCTCGGCTGAAAACTGCATATTTCAAGCACAATTTTAGTAAAAAAGGGTAATTCTAATAAACGTCCACCCCTGACTTTCCAAACTTTCCCATCAATCATGTTTCTAATGGATGTCCATATATTTATTACAATAATTATGGTACATTAGATATGCAAGGTTCATTTTTGGCTAGATTAGTGCAAATTTGTCATCATTTTTGGCTGATCTTCTCTTCTTGTGTGCATGCCAATGATGAACTTGTTTCATCATTTGTACTCTTGACGCACCCATCATCTAATAATTGATGAATCAAATTAACCTTTCCAGGTAGGATAAAACTTTTGAATCCCCGAGGAAGATCTATTAGTGACTATCTCAGAGTTCAATTTTGACTGAGACCACAATATGATAATGATGATACTTTACAGGAGGAGGTGGGGTGTGGTGGGGAGAAGAACAATTATCAGAATTTTGACATCCAAAGTAGCAAAGACTTGAGAAAAGATTGAGGCAATAACAGAAAATGCTGATGATCAGCATTTTCTGCTTTTGCTTCAATATTTTCTGTGCTATATTATTCATAAATATTACCTTCAATAACATCCATTTTGTCATTTGCAGCAGCTTTGAAATTTGACAGCCCTAAAAATTTTGTTGTTTCATGGGAAAAAGTCAACTTACATAGTAGCAGTAACCTTTGTAAGAAGTCCAGCTGTTGGCACATGGTATATCTTGTGTGGTTGTAATGGTGGTCGACACGGGTGTTGTATAGCCCTCCCTCAGTGACTGACATACAAACGGTAACTTTTCTGTACAGTTGTGGTCCTTCCACAAACCTACTGGTCTATAGGTCGTCATCGCAAAACAACTGTCATTGCCTCGTAACACTGGTGCGGGAAATTAGAATATAATTCTTCATGTGATAATTTTGAATTTATGTTTCCGCTGACATATCTGGTATACTTCTACATGCAATAAAATATTTCAGCACTAAACATTACAATTTAATCTTTATCCAAACAAGAACTAGTTTAGATGCCCTAATAGGAGAAACTTGTACAACTTCGAGGCAAAAAAATGCTGTCAATCAGCATTTTCTCCTTTGGTCAAAAGATTTTCTGTTACCAATGATAAACCAAGTTCTAGATCTAAACTGTTGCAAAGGCATGCAGTTCTTAAATGAACTCAACACATAAGTTTCCAACACACATAGTAACAGAAATACCAAAATATTCACACTATTGCAAAATCTTTTAAAACACTTCAATTCTAATAAAACCATTTCTCATCTGCTTGTTTATATCCACAAAGACCTTTATTAATCTATGATCCATATATTCCTTTTTTCTGACAATGTTTTTACTTACAATCAAACGTCTTTACAAAGTTGATGTACTTAAGGTTACTAGCATCTCTGTTGTCGGCCCATTTTAAACTTTGTTGTTCAAACTTGATACCAATCCAGTAGTCTTGTAGTTTGTTCACAAGCTCACTTGATACAAATGACTGAACATATCTAAAATAAACAAAATAAGTTTCATGCACTTTGCAACACTACAACAACAATACGCTTCAAAGCGAAATAGAAGGTGTGAATGCTTAATTGTAAAACTTGAGCATTTTTCCAAACCAAACCTATTCTTGACATCCCTTATAGAAGTGGCTTGGGAAAACATTCAGACAAAAAAAGAAAATGATTATAAGCATTTAACCCTTTTGCCTCAATATTTTTTGTGTTACATCATACACATTTCTAATCTTTATCAACATCTATTTAACAGTTTGAAACAGCTTTCAAATTCAAATAGTCCAAACTTTTACTGATTAGGAAATATTTTAAAATATAGGTATAATAATAATAATAACTAGAAATCTATCACTGAAGGTGATAAAAATACCCCCCCCCCCACCCACCACCTTTGTTCGGACAAGCGTTTTTGTTGAATCAGGAGCCATACTCAGAAATTGTAAATCCGATTCTCTTGAAATTTGGTCCAATCAGGGGCAATAACTTTGCATCTGGCATATATACTGGTTCTAATGCATAGCTGTGCCAAGTATGAAACAAATCGTTCAGTAACGTAGGAGGAATTGTCCGGACAAGCATTTTTGTCAAATCAGGGGCCATAACTCAGAAAGTGTCGGTCTGATTTTCATGAAATGTGCGTCTTGCACATCTACAAAAGTTAATGCACACCTGTGCCAAGTATGAAGCAAATCAGACAGTAACTAAAGGAGGAGTTGTCCGGACAAGCATTTTTTGGTAAAATCAAGGGCCAAAACTGAGAAAGTAAATGTCAGATTTCCCTGAAATTTGCGTCATGCACATCTACAGGTCCTAATGCACACCCATGCCAAGTATGAACTAAATCTGACAGTAAGTGTAGGAGGAGTTATCCGGATAAGCACTTTTGGGTCAAATCAGGGGCCATAACTCAATAAGTAATGGTCCAATTTTCATGAAATGTGCGTCTTGCACATCTACAGGTCCTAATTCACACATGTGCCAAGTATGAAGCAAATCGGACAGTAACTGTAGGAGGAGTTGGCCAGACAAGCATTTTTGGGTCAAATCAGGGGCCATAACTCAAAAATTATTGGTCCAATTTCCGTGAAATTTGCGTGTTGCACATCTACAGGTGACAATTAACACTTGTGCCAAGTATGAACTAAATCGGTCCACCAGTATAGGAGGAGTTATCCGGACAAGCATTTTTTTGTCAAATCAGGGGCCATAACTCAGAAAGTATCGGTTTGATTTTCGTGAAATTTGCGTCTTGCACATCTACAGGTCCTAATGCACACCTGTGCCAAGTATGAAGCAAATCGGACAGTAACTGTAGGAGGAGATGGTCGGACAAGCATTTTTGGGTCAAATCAGGGGCCATAACTCAAAAAGCATTGGTCTGATTTCCGTGAAATTTGCGTGTTGCACATCTACAGGTCACAATGAACACTTGTGCCAAGTATGAACTAAATCGGTCCACAAGTGTAGGAGGAGTTATCCGGACAAGCAATTTTTTTGTCAAATCAGGGGCCAAAACTCAGAAAGTATTGGTCCGATTTTCAAGAAATTTAGGTCTTGCAAATCTACAGGTCCTAATGCACACCTGTGCCAAGTATGAAGCAAATTGGACAGTAACTGTAGGAGGAGTTGGCCGGACAAGCATTTTTGGGTCAAATCAGGGGCCATAACTCAAAAAGTAATGGTCCGATTTTCATGAAATGTGTGTCTTGCACATCTACAGGTCACAATAAACACTTGTGCCAAGTATGAACTAAATCGGTCCACAAGTGTAGGAGGAGTTATCCGGACAAACATTTTTTGGTAAAATCAGGGGCCATAACTCAGAAAGTATCCGTCCGATTTTCAGGATATTTGCGTTTTGCACATCTACAGGTCACAATGAACCTTTGTGCCAAGTATGAACTAAATCGGTCAACAAGTGTAGGAGGATTTGTCCGGACAAAGTTTTGGAGATAGACCAACAAACCAACCAACCAACCAACCAACCATCCAACAAACCACTGGACCGACAGGCTGATTCCAGTATACCCCCTCCAAACTTCGTTTGCGGGGGTATAATAAAGACTTTTTTTTAAGATGCAACAAAGGTATAAAGTATCAAGTAAAGATATGTCAGCAAATATTTCTGTTTTGAATTCTGTTTTTTTCATCTGTGACTTCTTTCAAATTGGACTGGTCTAAAATTTTACTAATCTATAAAGGAAAGAATTGGCCTACCTATCTTGTATATATGCCAGATGTCCCCCATTGTTCACACAGTACAACTGAGCATCAACAAATGTTTTCTGTTCTCTAACATAGGTGTAGCAATATGCTTCATATCCATAGGTGTTATCCTGTACAATTAGAAACAAGAGTCACAAGATCCCAATATAAGCCAAAGAAACAAAAGAGACATAATCACAATACATTCCAATTAATCCAGAGCAGTAGGAGGAGTTTTGTTAGAAAGACGTGGATGTAAATACAGCCAAAACTTGTGTCAATTTTTTCATGCCGCAGAAAAAGTTTGACACAAATGTAGTCCAGCTTAAACATCAGCTATAACATGAGTTTTTCTTGAAGATTGTGGCATGGATACAATGGCGAATATTTGTGATTGGGGGTGGGTGGGATGTTGGTATCATCATACGATATTGAGCTATCTTGAACAAGTCTGAGGTTATATGGCAGAATGTGAATTAATGTGTCATCTGCTAACATCCTTATTGAATGCATGTTTTTGCATGGTTTGTGCTTATCCGATATATCATCCCACCAGTATTGACTGTATGTCATGATAGTTGTATGGACAGACAAAGAAGATTTAACCAATATAATTCCCTGTCAGTGGTATATTAACCCTCTCCCAAACAAGACCTGGTTTTGAGGCCCCTAATCGAAAAGGCTTTGGAAAACATTGGGACAAAAGAAGAAACTGCTGATAACAGCATTTTCTCCTTTTGTCTCAATATTTTCTGTGCTATATTTTACACAAATCCTATCTTTTGAGACACTAATTTTGACATCTTCAGCAGCTTTCAAATCGGACCACCCTAAAATTTTGCCGTTTGGGAAAGGGTTAATACAGTATGCTTCATTTAGATCTCGATTTATCTCAATTTCAATATTAAATGAATTTTAATCTTACCCCTGAACAGCCTGTTTTGAAAAGCGAGGTAACCATTGTTGACACTGGTGTTTTTCTTGTTTTACACACATAGCCCTGGAGGGTCTCATCACACGGGCCATCATTCCATGTCCCTGTCTGGAATAAACAAGTAACCCATTACAAAACAACAAAATTTTAAGCTTGTCAAAATTGCTGATCAATGTTTTCAATGTGATGTAATTATGATATTTTACGACTTAAAGGGTAGAAAACATTGTGGTAAATGAAGAAATTGTTTGCCACAAGCAATATTTACTTTTCTTCAATGTTCTTCCTAGCAGTTTTTGTAAGGGGCTTTATCCTGGATGTGCAGGAATTAGTTGGTGAAACACCAATGACTCTTAACAGTAAGTTTCCCAAAACATGACCTTGATTTTCTTAAAAAAAACATGACTGTGGCCCTTGTATCATATGTATTGATTGGCACAATTCAAATGAATCTGGCCTTAGTAGTTACACACTTCAATGGTTTTCTAAATCATCTTTGAGTCTGATAGACTGTCTCTTGTATATTTGCACAAGGAGCACATGCAGAATACAAAGCCATAATGATAATGAAAACTCTGCACACATATGATCAAAATTAGACAGAAACTGTAGTAGATGTAGCACAGACAAGATTTTGCAGAGAGACCAACAGACCAACCAACAGACTGATTCCAGGGTGATCCTCTTCAAAAACTGTCAAAAATGACAAAATGGATGTTATTAAAGATAGGATTTGTGTAAAATATGGCACAGAAAATATTGAGACAAAAGGAGAAACTGCTGATTATCAGCAGTTTCTTCTTTTGTTTTAATGTTTTCCCAAGCCTTTTCTATTAGGGACGTCAAAACCAGGTCTTGTTTGGGAAAGGGTTAAACAAAAGATTTTATTACATATCAATTGGTAAATCTGATATATTTCTCTAACCTGTAGAAACATGGCCCCGCAGCTGCCCCCTACATAGCTGAAGTATCGTGGTTGTTTGACAGTGTAGTCCCAGTTTGTGTAGCTGACTGCACTATCATCGCTCCATTCATACTGGTTAGAACGTTTACTGCTGTACAAACCAATCCAGAATCCTCGAGTTGGGGCTGAAATTTTAAATGTGATCATGCTAAAAGAGACCTTCTGCGTATTGTTAACCCTTTCCCAAACGGCAAAATCTGGACTTTTCCTGTTTGAAAGTTGCTGAAATCGACAAAATAGATGTTGTTAAAGATAAGATTTGTGTATAATATAGCACAAAAAATATTGAGGCAAAAGGAGAAACTGCTGATTATCAGCAGTTTCTTCTTTTGTCTCAATGTTTTCCCAAGCCTATTCAATTGGGGCCGTCAAAACCAGGTCTTGTTTGCGAAAGGGTTAAAAGTAATTTACTCTGAAGTAGTTTTGCAGATCTAGATTGTTTTTTCTATCTTACCAACCCCAGGTTAACAAACAGCAACATTTTTAAACTGGTCTGATAACAAAGTTGCTACAGACAAAAATTTCAAGTGAATGAAATTTAATATAGTTTTTGTCATTTTGAATAGGAAACATTGTGTCACAAGCAATTTCTTCATTTTCCACAATGTTTCCCAAAGCATTCATGTTTTGAGGAGTCAAACAGTCAATGTGGGGTAATGGGTTAAAGATTTTCAGATCAGACTGGGCTTAATGTAAGACAGATGAGTACTCTTGCTGTTGTCTTACAGTGGCTACAGGTCAAGAAGAAGCTATCAAAGAACATGGGCCTATTGTTCAGACTGTGCATATGTACAGGCTGATCTGGATCCATGTTATTCTCACACACCATTAGGGACATTTTTTTGGATCTTGACTCATATATGGCAGAGATGAGTACTAAGGACTAACAACACCTGGGAGGTACTCCATAACATGACAATACAGCAACACTTCCTAGCCATTTATACAACAAGGTGAACTAGAAAATCACTAAAAGTGATCATACCCCCCAACAGTGCTGTTTTTGTGCATTTTGAGAACTGCATTTCATTTGAACTGTGAGATGATCAATTGAGAAATACAGCTAACAAAAATTCAACAGACATGCCCCACACAGCCACGCCAACAATTTTTAACAAATCAAAAATTCACGAACAAGTTTTGAAAAGGGTCACCCAAGGAATGTTCCTGCCATGTTTGGTAAGAATTGGCCTAGTGGTTAAGGAGAATATTTTTTAAGAATTGTCTAACAATTTCTCAAAGTCAGATAAGCCACACCATGCTATGCCCACATTCCTGCTAAGTTTGGTTCAAATTGGCCAGATAATTGATTTTTAGAGATTTTTCAAATGATTTCTTTAAGTCCGATTAGCCCCGCCCAACAAAGCCCATAATTTTTTGTGAATCAAAATTCACAAACAATTTTGAAAAGGATCACCCAAGGAACATTCCTGCCAAGTTTGGTGTGCATTTGCCCAGTGGTTAAGGAGAAGATTTTTGAAGAATCATCTAAGTCTGATAAGCCCCGCCCTTCCGCGCCCACATTTTTCACCCAATCAAAAATTCATGAACATGTGTTGAATACAGTCACTCAATGAACATTCTTGCCAAGTTTGATTTGAATTGGCCAAACAATTGATTTTTAAAGATTTTTTGCATGATTTCTCTAAGTCTGATAAGCCTAGCCCTGCCACGGCCATGACGAATCAAAAATTCTCGAACAAGTTTTGAAAAGGGTCACCAAAGGAACATTCCTGTCAAGTTTGGTAAGAATTGGCCCTGTGGTTCAGGAGGAGAAGATTTTTGAAGAATTATCGAATGATTTCGCGAAGTCTGATAAACCCCGCCCTGCTACGCCCACATTTTTCACCCAATCAAGAAAATCATGAACACGTGCTAAATACAGTCACTCAGAGGACATTCCTGCCAAGTTTGGTTCAAATTGGCCTGATAATTGATTTTTAAAGATTTTTCGAATGATTTCTGTAAGTCAGATAAGCCCCGACCTGCCACGCCCACAATTTTTGATGAATCAAAAATTCACGAACAAGTTTTGAAAAGGGTCACCAAAGGAACATTCCTGACAAGTTTGGTTAGAATCAGCTGAGTGGTTGAGGAGAGGAAGATTTTTGAAGAATTATCGAATGATTTCGCGAAGTCTGATAAGCCCCGCCCTGCCACGCCCACATTTTTCACCCAATCAAAAATTCATGAACATGTGTTGAAAACAGTCACTCAAATCACATTCCTGCCAAGTTTGGTTCAAATTGGCCAGATAATTGATTTTTAAAGATTTTTACATGATTTCTCTAAGTCAGATAAGCCCCGCCCTGCCCCGCCCACAATTTTTGACAAATCAAAAATTCACGAACAAGTTTTAAAAAGGGTCACCAAAGGAACATTCCTGCCAAATTTGGTAAGAATCGGCCGAGTGGTTGAGGAGGAGAAGATGTTTAAAGAAAAACCAACAGACGGACCAACAGACCAACAGATGGACAACCTGACTCCTATATACCCCCCAAATTGAATTTGGGGGGTATAACAATCTACATCCTCAATAGAAGAATTTCATGTTAACTATTTGTAAATCATTAGTTTTCAGAGAAAGAATGTAAAAATGTGTTATCCAATTTCAGTATCTTTTCAAAATATCACATTTCATATGATAAAAAAAGTTGTGGTATGTTATAGATAACAAGATGTGTTTGTGAAACACGAATGCCCCCGAAATGGCAATGTTAAGTTTTCAGGTTAAGTTTTCAGGTTAAGGGTTGATAAGGATTGAGGAATGACCTTGAGGAAGGTAATAATGCATGGAACAGATTGATATCATTGAAAGAAGGTTACATACCAAATTTGAGCATTGTACGTTGAAAACTTTTGGACAAAATGCCAACATAAAGTTTTTGGACAGACAGACAGACAGACAGATGGACCCACACAAGTAAAACAATATGTCCCGATCTCTCGATACGGGGCCATAAAAATATCATAAGGTATGATTTTCCAGCACCTTGTCCTTATTTTATTGGTCTGTCAGGTATCAGAATATTTAAACATAGCAGAAACAAATCCCATGTGTAGAAAAATCCAGCCATATGACAAAATTTACCTCCCCTACATATTCCGCATGAGTCAGCACAATTTTCCCTCATCCAGACTGGGTTTAGATCACATTCAGCTTGGTTAGCCCAACTCATACACTTCTCACTACTTTCATACCTGAAATAAATCAACCCATGACCAGGGGCTGTATTCATCAACATGTGTTAATTGTTTGTATTCAGTAAAATTACATAACAAGCCATCCAATTGGATGAGACATATGTCATATGACTTTTTATCTACGCAACCAACATAGAAGGTGACTGGACATGAAATGCTTACACATTGGCACATTGGCAGTTTTAAGTGAAGTCATTGATGACGTCATCTGACGTTACCTTGAAGCTGCATGACGTTTTGGCGCTTGGGCGGAGGTTCATTGCTACCATGATCAACAACAGAATAAAAACCCACCATCTTGCCCGTCTGTCTGTCGGTTTCCATTGCGATTTTATTGCCTTCAAGTTATATCCATCATTACCTTCTGCGTGAGCAAGTTTAACCCTTTCCCAAATGACAAAGTTTTTGGGTGGTCCAATTTGAAAGTTGCTGCAGACGCCAAAATGATGATAATAAAAGGCATTATTTGTGTAAAATATGGCAGAGAAAATATTGAGACAAAAGGAGAAACTGCTGGTTGTCAGCAGTTTCTTCTTTTGTAACAATGTTTTCCCAAGACTGTTCTATGAGGGACATCAAAACCAGGTCTTGTTTGGGAAAAGGTTAAACGAACAATGGTTATATCAAAATCATTTTCATGCAATTTGATATTTTATTTTTCTGAGAAAATTCCATGGTCATTCTTTCGCACTGGTGTTGTTGCTTCTTTGCCTTTTTACGCATCACTAAGGGGCAGAGTTGAGCTGTGTTGCACTTTTAAATACTCAAAGCATTATTACATAGAGTCTTTGTTGTTCAAATAAAACCCAATGTAGTTCCTCTTTCGCTATATATGGATTTTACGGAAATGTGTTATAAAAGTATTTGAGAATGACTAAGTCCATCCATGTTAAATATCAAGGCTGTTTATGTAGTAGGACACAAGATATAGGTCAGGTTAATGTTCTTCAAAACTAGGTCAAACTACAATGTCAAAGGCTATGGTCACAAAATAAAGTACTTGGCAGTAGGTATCCATGCGAGAAATATCATTGCTCTATCTCTTACAGTAAATAAGCTGAAAGCCAAATTAAAGTTTTTAAAAGTAGGTTGAATTCGGAAGTCAGGGTCATGAAATCAAAGGTAATGGTCTTGGAAGGAGGTATCCATGTGTGAAATTAAAGGCTGCATATGTAATAAAACAAAAGGTATTGGCCAGGTCAAACTTTTGGAAAGTAGGTCAAACTCCAAGGTTAAGGTTACAATGTCAAACATTATGGCCACAAATGAAATGTCTAGGTGGGAGATATATGTGTGAAATATCCAGGCTGTATCAGGGACAGCATGAAATATAGGCAATGATTTTAGGTCAGGTTAATGTTTTCAAAAAGTAGGTCAAACTCCAAGGTAAAGGGTCATGGTCACAATTGAAAGGTTTTGGTTACAGGTATACATATGTGAAATATCAAGGCTGTTCCTGTAATAAGGCATAAGATATAGGTTAAAGCTTTTTAAACGGTCAAACTGCAAGGCCAAGATCATATGGTCAAAGGTCATGGTCTCAAATGAAAGGTCTTGGTTAAAAGTATCTGTTTGAAATATCAAGGTGGTATCTCAAATAGGACATATGATATAGACCAGGTTAAAGTTTTCACAGAGTTTGATTACCAAGCTGACATCCAAGGGTAAGGCAATGGCTCTTCCAAGACTTTTGCACAGGCAAGCTGAAAAGTATCTTACTTATCTCTACAGTTGTGTTTACACAGCTTACAGGCCTCGTGTTTACACAGTTTACAGGCCTCATGACATTGTGTAGCCATCCATATTGATTTATGTGTACATTATGCACTTACTTATCTCTACAGTTGTGTTTACACAGCTTACACGCCTCATGACATTGTGTAGCCATCCATATTGATTTATGTGTACATTATGCACTTACTTATCTCTACAGTTGTGTTTACACAGCTTACAGGCCTCATGACATTGTGTAGCCATCCATATTGATTTATGTGTACATTATGTACTTACTTATCTCTACAGTTGTGTTTACACAGCTTACACGCCTAATGACATTATGTAGCCATCCATATTGATTTATGTGTACATTATGCACTTACTTATCTCTACAGTTGTGTTTACACAGCTTACACGCCTCATGACATTGTGTAGCCATCCATATTGGGTTACGAGTACACTCCCCTCTCTGTGCCCACACACTACATTCTGTGTTGTTCTGCCATATGTTGAAACAGTAAATATCTGAAATAATGAAAAAGAACATTTTAATCCCTTCCTGCACACTGACCATTTTAAGCTCCAAAAGAAAAAGATTAATCAAAGTACTTAAAGTACTGTTCGGAAGCAAATTTGTCAATAATGTAGGCCTGTCCAGAAGTAGAGTACTTTGATTAGGTACTTTGATTATCCATTTGAATACCTTGAATACTTTGATTCGTAGAGTACATTGATTAGGTACTTTGATTATCCAGAATACCTTGTAAACTTTGATTCCATGCTAGAGTTGTATCTATTTTTAGAACAACTTCATGCATATTAATCGTTTGTGTAAGCTTTGAATATATTTCATAGTTCAGTAAACTTGATTGACCCATTTACAAGGAAGGTCATTGGACTGATCTTTGAACCATGATAAAGCAAATTAATATGTCAATCTTTTCTTCTCTTAGAGACATGATTAATTGAATAATTCATTTTTAGTCACACAATTCAATATCTACACATAACTTCAGACTTACATATTGAATATTCGAATGACTGTTACCTCATTGACACTTGCTTTTGATAGAACTATTTATAGTGAGGAGGACCGGGAGGTGTTGTGTGGTATGCAGAGAATGGTAAAGTGCAGAGACAGGTGGCTGCAAGGAGAAGCAAATTTTGCAAAATTTGCTTCCAAAAACTCTGTATGTGTGAGGCCAAAAGCATCTAGTAGCAAAATAGATTCCAACTCATCAGATATATTTGCAGAAGTATGCACAATTTTGACTCAGTATAGATTCAGACTACACTCACCATGTGGCAGCTGACTGAAGACAAACTCTTGTTCCAACTCATCAGATATACTAGCCAGATCTCCCCCATGTAGACGACACTCTGTGGATGCCATCTTCCAGGTTGTGGACTCCTTAATAAACAAGTAACGGTCACATATTCAGACTACACTCACCATGTGGCAGCTGACTGAAGACAAACTCTTGTTCCAACTCATCAGATATACTGGCCAGATCTCCCCCATGTAGTCGACACTCTGTGGATGCCATCTTCCAGGTTGTGGGTTCTTCAACAAACAGATAACAGTCATCACCATACTCCAGCCAATCTCTACCGGAACAACCATAGGTAACATTACCTACAGGAAAAAGGTTTTCCAATCACAATTAAAAAAGCATATTAGCAAATGAGCAATCAATGTAATGACTCCTACAATCATGTGGTCATCACCCATTTTGTCATCTGGAGTAGCTGTAAGAATTGGAAAAGTCTAAATTTTGCATGTTGGGAAAAGTTTGAAATAAGCATGGATATCTGTTAATTGTAATTGAACATTTACTTGTGATTGTGATTATGCTTGGGTCCTAAAAGAGAACATATGTATGACATTTATACTTGGTTTTATGTGCTATAAAAATCATATAAAGACCAATTCTTCATTTAAACCTGTAATCCAAAGGGGCGACGGCTCAAACAAGAAACTCATTGACTATAAGTCAAATCTGCATCAGTTTGGAACCAGTTGCAGCTAAATGTTGAGCCAAACAAAGAATGAGCATGATATGGTCTTTTATGGCATTTGGGACATTTATACATTTGCATATATATGTACAGTCTGATCAAGATCCATGTTGCTCTCTAATCTCTGGTATTCTCAAATCCCATGAAGGCCATTTTTCTAAAATACAGCTACAACTATTTACCTGGTCTAGTACTGGTTGGTGTGGGCAATGTTGTTGTCAAATCTACAGCTGTAACAGAAAACAGAATCAAAACATGACAGAGTAACACAATAATGCACATTTCTATAAATTTAGGATGATGTACCTCAAACAGGTCTTAAACTAATGTCTTTACATATTGATCTGATTCAGCTCAAATTTTCTAAGTTGATCCAGTGGATCTTATTGACACCAGAACAAATCTAATAAATACTTTTTACTTAAGACTGTAACTATGTATACAAAAAAAGATGCGCTAACTAACTAAACTTCTTAATTTTGACCATGGCTGTTTGAATATTATCGTTATTTTTTCGCATTCAGTATGGTGACAGGTAAATGTAATGCAACCAGAAATACAAAATAACTTTGATATTGTTTTTACACTGTATCCCCCTACAATTTGGATGAGTCTTGATCAATTGTCAAAAATGAAGTAAAGTATAAGATCTTAACCCTTTCCAAAATGACAAAATTTTAGGTTGATCCACTTCAAAAACTGCCACAAAGACAAAATGGACGTTATCAAAGATAGGATTTGTGTTAAATATGGCACAGAAAATATTGAGACAAAAGGAGAAACTGCTGGTTATCAGCAGTTTCTTCTTTTGTTTCAATGTTTTCCCAGGCATATTCTTCTAGGGACGTCAAAACCAGGTCTTGTTATTGGTCGTACCTCTCTTTTTGCAGATATATCCCTGCTGTGTATCACATCCAATATCATTCCATAACCCGAAATTCTCACCAAAACTAACAGCTTTTGCGGTAATGATCGACGCACAGTCCTCTCCATTGTCAAAATCATTGGGCTCCACTGGAACATAAATATAGATGTGTCTTAATGCTATAACACTTCAAATAAAAGGAAATTTGTTTTCTCTCTATCAACTCTAAATCTTTTACTCTTTATAAGTTTCAAAACAATACATTATTTATGAATAAAATAGTTCCAGAGCACTTTTTTCTAAGCTGTTTTACATTTTGTTGTTGTGACGAGTTCACAACTACCACCTGCATTTTCTTCATTTTTGACAATGTTTTCTGTTTTATTGAGGGAGTATAAAAACTTCAAAAATGCTGGTTAAGTCTTACTAGGTTTCCAGTTGAAGTAATTGAATGGTGAATCATCGGTCCATGTCCATTTTCCCTCAGTCTGTCTATCATTAGCTCCTATCCACATCTGCAAAGGCAATTCTGGCATACCATTCAAACGACCTGGAGTTAAGCCATTCAAGAAAATATTCAGAGAAAAGGATAAATGCAAGACAATATTGAAAGAACAAGATGTATTTGTGAAACATGAATGCCCCCCGAAATGGCTATTTTTCTAAAATATTGAGTTTTCATGTCAAGGGTTGATAAGGGTTACCAGATGACCTTGAGGGAGGTCATATTACATGGAACAGATAGTATCATTGAAAGGAAGTTACATACCAAATTTATGCTTTGTATGTGGAATACTTTTGGAGAAAAGGCAAAATGTAAAGTTTTTGGACAGATGGACAGACAGACAGACATTCCATTCAAGCAACCTGGAAATGAAGGGCTCAGAAATTAGCCTTTCAATTTACATTATTTATAACAAAAACCTACTCTTTTATCATCAACACCTGTCATCATGATTCAGGGTTCCTGATCACCTCTGACAGATACCACAGACAAAGATCTGACTGCATCTGCAAGGTGGGGAATCATGTGACACAATAATTGCAGAAATAATTATATACTGAGAGGCAAAAGAAAGTATACACTTTTTGATTTTCGATATCTCTCTTAATTTCCATCATATCGACTCAAAATTTTGCACTATTTATTCCTACTCATAGACCAATAATGCTGTTTTATTAAATTTTACCTGAGATTGCTTGACTACCTGTACTCTTGCTACATGCCTATCTTCCAAATTTTGCACGTGCGACTTAGTGGAGCATCAAATATTGCTGTAAATCCTTATTGGAATTCTTTATCAATTATCACAACAAATCACAACGTTAAATTTTCTCTAACATCAAAACACAATTCTCGGTGGCTGGTAGAAAATGATCAACATACCCATTTTTGCCATTTAGACCCATTTTTCTATGACGCAGCATAATGCGAAAATCACGTGACACAATATACACTTATTCAGGTAGCATAGGAACATCCTGTGCAAGTTTTATCAAAATCCCTCTATAAATTTAGAATGACTAATGTCAGATAACTTGTTTGCATCAAGCCCCCTTTTGCCATGATGCATCATAATATGGAAATCACTAACAATGTATGCATGGTCCTAGGTAACTAGGCTCTTTCTGCGAACATTTTATCCAAATCCGTTCATAAATGTAGGGTTTGTGTCAACGTGAATTATTGTGTTAATTTATTTCCTAAATTCCCCTTTTCGATGCCGCTGTATGATAGGAAGACCTTCGCAACGGAAGAAAGGACAGATAGACGGGTAGGCAAAGAAGTGTACATAAAACAAACAACCTTCATCAGTGGCGTTTAGAAATCGTAATAATCTACACATGGTTTTCTTAGAATACGTGGAAGAACTAGGGTGTATACTTATTTTTGCCTCTCAGTATATTAATATGTTTTACTGATTTGGAAAAAAATATTTGAAGCAGAGAAGGCAAAAATATACCAGGGACTAGTTGGATCTTTTAGAAAATCAGCTGAAAAAAAAATATTGATGACATGGTCATCATTTTGGGACATGTTAACCCTTTCCCAAACGACAAAATTTTAAGGTGGTCCAATTTGAAAGCTGCTGTAGATGACAGAGCAAATGATCACAAAAGGCCAAAATGTTTATGTTATAGCCAAGAAAATATTGAGACAAAAGGAGAAACTGCTGGGTATCAGCAGTTTCTTCTTTTGTCTCAATGTTTTCCCAAGCTGTTTCTATTAGGGACATCAAAAACCAGGTCTTGTTTGGGACATGTTTAACACCACATACCTGCTATATAATGTTGTTCCTCATCACTTGTTATACTCAACAGTTTTCCCCCAGTTCCATTGCAGATTTCCTGAGCCCGAGTCCAAGTTTGTACGTCCACTCCAAACTTGTAACAAAATCGTGAATTTGGTCGTTTTTCCCAGCCATCACCACACTCTTTATCCACATAGGCTGTAAGTTAACAAGATGTGTTGGTGAAACACAAATGCACCCGAAATGGTGATTTTTAATTGGATGTCCGAAAGGACGTCCAATTCTTATAACCACTTTTCGACAGTCGAATTGGGTTTTCATTACCAAAAAAACCCTTCTCGGACTCAATTGCCAGTTGACCGAAATTCAAAATAGATTTTGCGACCATACAGGAAAACTGTCGTATCTTTTCCTGCTTTATCTATGTTCTCTGACAAACACTAACAGATTCATTGCCTGATTCAATTCATGCCACGTCTTTACCAACTTTACGATCTTTTTTCGATTTAACCATTTTCTTGTAGTGATTTGACTTTCATGATATTGTGTAAAGGGTAAGATCTTTAGAAAGCAATACATATTTACGCTATATTAATAAAGTTAACAAATGCCCTTTATCATCAACAGCAGCGATAGCTCAAACGGGAAAGGATTAGCCTCGCAACCTGTTAACAGTATGAAATTTGGAACGCCGTTGGTTCGCAACCAGTTCGGACCATTTCTTCTGTATAATGTTTGTTAAAACGTTTGGTTTTCTTGATGTGTTTACTGAAAGCAGACATTTTAGGATGATTACTCAATTTAATGCATGTATTGTGTATGATAAATTCTTTTTCTTTGATCATTGTTGTTCTTGTCCTTGACATATTTAAAGAAACGGTATTTCCACTTGACGTATTTTGGAAACATGAATTTTAAATGGATTATCAGGGAGTGAGTTCAGTTAGCAACTCGGGTTCTGCCAAATCGGGGTTCCATTTGAATAGCCTCAGATGAGAGGCTAGTGATATTCACCTATTCAGAAAAATAGTTGCTCTTACGAGTTTTGTTGTTTTTTCTCTCCAGCAACTGTATCAATGATACTCGACAGTATCATGACCTATTTACATACTGATCAATGATCATGACAACAAGGATAATTACAAGTATAAGATCGAGTGACAGCGATCTGTATTTATTACGTTTACGTGACCCGTTTACGTGTATTGTGCTAAGAAGATGAAGCAATGGATCTGCAACAGTGACAATGGTACCTGGATGATCGGGTGAATATGTTTACAGATAGGGACATTGCTATTCTTACATGTTCGTTTATAATGATATAAAGATTTAAATTGCGTATTGTACTCCACTGCCATTTTCCCGACGGCACGTTCCCAATTTCTTCTTTGTGTGCACATCTGTAGATGTAAGGATGCAAAGTGAGCCATCACGGCTTTCATTCATGTAGCGCGTTGGCTTACATAAAAACATTGCTTTGTATCGTCCTTTATAAAATCAACGAAAGGTGTAATTGATGTCAATACTCATAGTTAAACCGAAACAAGAAGACAAAATTACTAATCACATGGACTTAATTGAATTGGATAATCAAATTAATTATGATTATTCATAGAGACAAATCAGTTGTCTTGAAACGGCAATCAAATCAATTTGAAGTCTGAGAGGGGTTGTTTGGAAATAAAGCCGATTTCGTATGTCCGAAACCGATCTTGTAGAATTAAACGTTAAACACCTAACAGAAGAATGAATAAAATATCTATCGTTCATGTACGATCTGCTCAATCAATCAGAGACGTCCAATTACAGTGCTCTCAGCACTTTGATTCTAAAATGTTGTTTTCGTACAGTACAGGGTTGATAAGGGTTAACTGATGACCTTGAGGAAGGTCAAATTGCATGGAACAGAAAGATGTCATTGAAAGGAAGTTGCATACCAAATTTGAGCTTTGTATGTCAAATACTTTTGGAGAAACAGCAACAGTTAAGTTTTCGGAGTAAAAGGTTAAGTTTTCATAGAGTAAAGGGTTGATAAGGGTTAACAGATGACCATGAGGAAGGTCAAATTGCATGGAACAGAAAGATATTATTGAAAAGATGTTACATACCAAATTTGAGCTTTCTACATCAAATACTTTTGAATAAAAAGGAAAAGGTTAAGTTTTTGGACAGCCGGACGGACAGCCGGACGAACACGAGTAAAACAATATGCCCCTGATCTCTCGATATGGGGGCATAAATAACTTTATTTTGTAAAAAAATTCATTGTTAATTCTCTGAACTGATGTTTATAGGGCCTCTTATCTTTGCATTAAAACAATATGAAGGTGTGGTAAATCACATTTTCAATGGAGAAAACGAAAAAAAAAATGTGTTTGTGAAACACTAATACCCCCCAAAAGACCAATGTTAAGGTTTTGGACAGACAGACAGAGAGACAGACAAATGAACTGACAGAAAGACAGACAGATGGACAGGAGTAAAAAAATATGCCCACAAACTTTCAATGTGGGGGCATAAAAATGTTGGTAGTACCAAGTTTGTAACTTTCTGTCGAGGACCTGTTTCCCATACACAGTACTAGCAATTTCGACTTTTCATCCCAACAAGATAAAGGCTTTGGTAAACATTGTGAACAATAAAGATATTGCTTGTCACAATCTATTTCTTCATTTCCCACATTATTTTCTACCTAGAATGACCATAAATGTAACTATGTCATTCACTTAAAAATTGTCATATTTTTTTAATTTTGGCCCATCTTAGTTTGTCCTCTGTAAATGGGTTAAAGTGGGTTACTTACGTGTTGCTGACTGCGCGCTTGTCGGGTTTATAGCTGTAGTTGTTGTTGTTGCTGTAGTTACAGGCCTACTGGGTCTGGATGAAGCCTCCGTTACAGCTAGTCCTGGTCTTTGGGCTGAAGTATTTCCAAAACAAGACATGATTTTAACAACCCTAAGAAAACATGCATAGGTGCAGAAAAGAAGAAACTACTGTTCACCGTTTGCTCAAAATTTCTAATCATTCCATTGTCAAAAATATTACAGGTTGGAAACAGAGATTTTGTCTCACATTCAACTTTTTTTTCAAATTTGACTTTCTGCTCAACATAATTTTGTTTCAAAGGAAGTGCCAATTTAAGAGTCATTTCTCGAGTTTTGCCCCATTACCAAACATCAACATCATAGACTGTCATTGCAGATGATAACTTTTAGTGCATGAAATTTCACATTTTTTGCCTTCTATGTTAGAAAATATTATTGTGGGAAAAGAAGCAATCGCTTGTCACAAGCAATTTCTACATTTTCCACAATGTTTTCCAAAGGGTGAAAAGGCGTCACTGAGTGGTTATGGATAAAGAGAAAGCAGGCAATGTGGGTCAAGATCCAACATCATGTTTGTGCAGTTTGTTCTTAGTCTAAAGTGCATGCCAATTTTTTCAACCCATTACCAAAGGGCAAAATTGTAGACTGTTCCAAATTCAAAGATGTTGCAGACGACAATTTAAACTGAATATAGAACATTTTTGGTCTCTTTGCGTAGATAATATTGTGAGAAATGAAGAAATTGCTTGTGACAAGCAATTTCTTCATTTTCCACAACGTTTTCCAAAGCCATTATCTTGTTACTGTAGGGAGTCAAAAAGAGTCACTGTGTGGTAATGGGTTAAGCTGTGTTCTCAACTGGAATATGACATGAACACCGTGAGAAAGGTTAATATGCCTACCTTTCTTTTTACATACAAAAGGCAATTTCTCCTCACAGTTCTGATTGGTATATGCCTACCTTTCTTTTTACATACAAAAGGCAATTTCTCCTCACAGTTCTGGTTGGTATATGCCTACCTTTCTTTTTACATACAAAAGACAATTTCTCCTCACAGTTCTGATTGGTATATGCCTACCTTTCTTTTTACATACAAAAGACAATTTCTCCTCACAGTTCTGATTGGTATATGCCTACCTTTCTTTTTACATACAAAAGGCAATTTCTCCTCACAGTTCTGATTGGTATATGCCTACCTTTCTTTTTACATACAAAAGGCAATTTCTCCTCACAGTTCTGATTGGTATATGCCTACCTTTCTTTTTACATACAAAAGGCAATTTCTCCTCACAGTTCTGATTGGTATATGCCTACCTTTCTTTTTACATACAAAAGGCAATTTCTCCTCACAGTTCTGATTGGTATATGCCTACCTTTCTTTTTACATACAAAAGGCAATTTCTCCTCACAGTTCTGATTGGTATATGCCTACCTTTCTTTTTACATACAAAAGGCAATTTCTCCTCACAGTTCTGATTGGTATATGCCTACCTTTCTTTTTACATACAAAAGGCAATTTCTCCTCACAGTTCTGATTGGTATATGCCTACCTTTCTTTTTACATACAAAAGGCAATTTCTCCTCACAGTTCTGATTGGTATATGCCTACCTTTCTTTTTACATACAAAAGGCAATTTCTCCTCACAGTTCTGATTGGTATATGCCTACCTTTCTTTTTACATACAAAAGGCAATTTCTCCTCACAGTTCTGATTGGTATATGCCTACCTTTCTTTTTACATACAAAAGGCAATTTCTCCTCACAGTTCTGATTGGTATATGCCTACCTTTCTTTTTACATACAAAAGGCAATTTCTCCTCACAATTCTGATTGGTATATGCCTACCTTTCTTTTTACATACAAAAGGCAATTTCTCCTCACAGTTCTGATTGGTATATGCCTACCTTTCTTTTTACATACAAAAGGCAATTTCTCCTCACAGTTCTGATTGGTATATGCCTACCTTTCTTTTTACACACAAAAGGCAATTTCTCCTCACAGTTCTGATTGGTATATGCCTACCTTTCTTTTTACATACAAAAGGCAATTTCTCCTCACAGTTCTGATTGGTATATGCCTACCTTTCTTTTTACATACAAAAGGCAATTTCTCCTCACAGTTCTGATTGGTATATGCCTACCTTTCTTTTTACATACAAAAGGCAATTTCTCCTCACAGTTCTGATTGGTATATGCCTACCTTTCTTTTTACACACAAAAGGCAATTTCTCCTCACAATTCTGATTGGTATATGCCTACCTTTCTTTTTACATACAAAAGGCAATTTCTCCTCACAGTTCTGATTGGTATATGCCTACCTTTCTTTTTACATACAAAAGGCAATTTCTCCTCACAGTTCTGATTGGTATATGCCTACCTTTCTTTTTACACACAAAAGACAATTTCTCCTCACAATTCTGATTGGTATATGCCTACCTTTCTTTTTACACACAAAAGGCAATTTCTCCTCACAGTTCTGATTGGTATATGCCTACCTTTCTTTTTACATACAAAAGGCAATTTCTCCTCACAATTCTGATTGGTATATGCCTACCTTTCTTTTTACATACAAAAGGCAATTTCTCCTCACAATTCTGATTGGTATATGCCTACCTTTCTTTTTACATACAAAAGACAATTTCTCCTCACAATTCTGATTGGTATATGCCTACCTTTCTTTTTACACACAAAAGGCAATTTCTCCTCACAGTTCTGATTGGTATATGCCTACCTTTCTTTTTACACACAAAAGGCAATTTCTCCTCACAATTCTGATTGGTATATGCCTACCTTTCTTTTTACACACAAAAGGCAATTTCTCCTCACAATTCTGATTGGTATATGCCTACCTTTCTTTTTACATACAAAAGGCAATTTCTCCTCACAGTTCTGATTGGTATATGCCTACCTTTCTTTTTACATACAAATGGTAATTTCTCCTCACAGTTCTGGTTGGTTAACACAGCTGCATCAGTCAGTGATTTGGTTCCTTTTACAGCACCACAACCTTTGGTGACATCAGCCTCAAAATCTGAAATAATTTCACATATTTTGAACTGAATTTTGATAAAAAACAAGAAGTTTTTGTGAAACACTTATACCCCCGAAATGGCTATTTTTCTGGAGAAAGTGTCATTGCTAAGAATTCATTTTAAGGGTTTATAAGGATTAACCTAAATTGAGTTTTGTATGTTGAATACTTTTTGAGAAAATACCAATGTTAAGTTTTTGGACAGACAGACTAACAGACGGACAGACAGATGGCCATTATAAGCATTTGGCAGTGGAAAGTGTGGATTGCTTTTTGTAACTTGCAACACATGTTAAGAATGTCTATGTTCACATGATCAATTCCGTTTGCACACGAATCTCATTGGGGTGGACTACCTAAATTAGAAAATGAGGGGACAAAATAATTTACTAAAGGGTATAATATATAATACAAATTTTATCTCCAATTGGTAACAAGATTTCAGTAAAATTGGAGGCAGGACCATTTTTCGTGGTTATTGAACCAACCCTATCAGCTATGAATTTTGAATAAATTTGGTCCAGTAGTTTGTGAGAAATTGAGGGGACAAAAAAGCTACAGACCTAACAACAGACAAATAAACACAGACCAACAGACTGAATCAACTGACAAGTCGAGTAATATTTATTCCCAAAATAGAACTTTGAGATGAACCCATTCCCACACAGTGACACTTCTTGATGCCCTTGAAGATGAATGCTTGAGGAATCATTGAGGAAAATAAAGAAACTGTTTGTAACAAGCAATTTCTTTATTATCCACCATGTCTTCTTACCCAACTGCAAATATCTTTTATAATTAAAAATTGCCATCTGCAACACCTTTCAAATTGTCTCTGTTCAATTTTTTCCTACTGGTTATAGATTAGATATGTACAAACCATCCCATGCTATTCTCATCCACCATGTAGATTTATCTGACCACCACCATGTGTCGTCCTGGGGGTCAGTTTTGGCCCCAACCCAGTACATCACGGAATTGGGTCTCTTGGCACTCACAATCACTGAAAACAAGTTGTGTTTGTTTAAAGTAAATCTGTACAAAACAGTTTCTTAAGGTTTGATTGGGTTGGGTTAGTTGGTTGTAAATGTCGCACATGTAAAATATTAAAGCTCTGTCACTTACCAACTTTAACCAAATGTATGCAGACAGTAGATATGCAGTAAAATCATGACATTATATTCTTACACTTCAACAAATTCAACAAAATACTGAAGTTTGAATGATTCTTACAAAAATGCAAAATTCAATCAGACTTGGTAAATTGTACAACCATCTCCCTATATTGGCATTTATAGATCTATCCAGTATCATATTGAACCATAAGAAACAAGGATTGTCAAAGAAGGGTTATGCTCCCCAAATAAGTGTTATTTTCTATGTTAAGGCCCCTTTTTCCTTGATGAAATCTCAAATTGCAGGCCCATGGGAAGCAATTTCATATTGGGGGGGGGGGGGGGGGGGGGGGGCTAAAGCCTCCATGTCTGAATATTGGGGGGGGGGGGCTAATTTCAATTTTCCCAAATTTTCAGTGTAAAAAAGAAAAATTTGGCATTTTTGGCCAACTTTGGGGGGGCTTAGCCCCGCCTAGCCCCCCCCTCCCCCCTGTTCCTACGGGCCTGAATTGAACTAGAAATCTATCACTGAAGGTGACAAAAATACCCCCGCCACCACCTTTGTTGGGACAAGTGTTTTTGTTGAATCAGGGGCCATAAGTCAGAAATTGTCAATCAAATTTTCTTGAAATTTGATCCGTGAAATTTGCCTCTTGCACATCTACAGGTGCAAATTGGACAGTAACTGTAGGAGAAGTTGTCCGTACAATCATTTTTTGGTCAAATCAGGGGCCATAACTCAGAAAGTATTGGTCCGATTTCCGTGAAAATTGCGTCTTGCACATCTACAGGTGCTAATGCACACTTGCGCCAAGTATAAAGGAAATCGGACAGAAACTGTAGGAGGAGTTGTCCGGACAAGTATTTTTTTGGTCAAATCATGGGCCATAACTCAGAAAATATCAGTCCGATTTCCGTGACATTGTGTCTTGCATATCTACAAGTGCTAATGCACACTTGTGCCAAACATGAAGCAAGTCAGACAGTTACTGTAAGAGAAGATGTCCGGACAATAATTGTTTGGTCAAATCTGGGGCCATAACTCAAAAAGTATTGGTCCGATTTCCGTGAAATTTGTGTCTTGCACATCTACAGGTGCTAATGCACACTTGTGTCAAGTATGAAGCAAATTGGACAGTAACTGTAGGAGAAATTGTCCAGACAAGCATTGTTTGGTCAAATCAGGGGCAATAACTCAGGAAGTATCGGTCCTATTTCAGTGAAAATTGCGTCTTGCACATCTACAGGTGCTAATGCACACTTGTACCAAGCATGAAGCAAATCGGACAGTTACTGTAGAAGTTGTCCGGACAAGCATTGTTTGGTCAAATTAGGGGCCATAACTCAAAAAGTATCAGTCCCATCTCTGTGAAATTTGCTTCTTGCACATCTACAGGTGCTAATGCACATTTGCGCCAAGTATGAAGCAAATGGGACAGTAACTGTAGGAGAAGTCCAGACAAGCATTTTTTGGTCAAATCAGGGGCCATTACTCAGAAAGAATCAGTTCTATTTCCATGAAAATTGCACTTGCACATCTACAGGTGCTAATGCACAATTGTGTCATGTATGAAGCAAATAGGACAGTAACTGTAGGAGAAGTTGTCCAGACAAGCATTTTTTGGACAAATCAGGGGCCATAACTATGAAAGTATCGGTCCAATCTCCATGAAATCGGTGTCTTGCACATCTACAGGTGCTCATGCACACTTGTGCCAAGTATGAAGCAAATTGGACAGTAACTGTAGGAGTAGTTGTCCGGACAATTATTTTTTGGTCAAATCAGGGGGCCATAACTCAGACAGTTATGATCTGATTTTCGTGTCATTCTTGCACATCTACAGGTCACAATGAACACTTGTGCCAAGTATGAACTAATCCGGTCCACAAGTGTAAGAGGAGTTGTCCAGACAAAGTTTTGGAGACAGACCAACCAACAAACCATCCAACCGACCGACAGGCTGATTCCAGTATACCCCCTCCAAACTTTTTTTGCGGGGGTATAAAAACCAAGAAGAAAATCGCTTGGAAATATTCCAGGGAGTTCACATGTGAAGTTTCATTGAATTTGGTCCAAGGGTTGCTGAGACCCAGTGACTGGGTAAGGCCTGCGCCATGCGCCATATTCACATTGAAATTCCAAATGTCACATTGTTTTAGCTAATGAGTGGGCCCTTGTCCCATTGAATTTTGCTGTATATGAGAATGGAGCAATTTTACCCTATAATTGTCACATCAATTTTCAAAATGTCACATTGATTTTGTACGTGGAAGCGACATTGTCCCATTGAAGAAATGTCTTTCCCAATCACTGGAGACGTGGCTGTGGACGGACGAACAGACAGCATGGCCACTATAAGCTCCCCCGAATTTTTTTCGGGCAGCATAATAAACTTACCACTTATGAATTCCTGTTCCTTGTTGCTGACCACACTTGCTAAATCACTGCCATAACTGCCCCTACAAACAGCTCTGGCCTGGGACCATGGCTTCATGTCATCTTGGACTAGATAACAGAAGTCTGTCCTAGCATCATAGTACCAGCCATCCTCACAGATACCCTGGTTCACTAAAAGTATAGATAAAACTATGACCCATCAAACTAAAAGAGACCTTATGTAAATGTTATTAAGTCATTACCACACAATAACTCTTAACTCACCAAAAGAAAATGGCTAAGGAAAACAAAGTGGAAAATAAAGAAATTGCTTGTGACAAGCAATTTCTTCATTTCCCACAATGTTTTCTACCAACAAAGTTTTAAAATTCTAAAATTCCTTCACATTGAAAATGTCGTCTGCAATGTCTTTCAATTTGGATCAGTCTAAAATTTTGTCGTTTGCTGATGGGTTTAACCAAATTTTGAGAGACAAACAATATTCAGGGGAGGACAGCCAGATGTCGTATTTGGAAAATGAAAATATTGTAAGGTAGTGATACCATTCTAGATTCAGAAAATTACATACGAAAGAGTTAAAAGTTTCCAGCCTAGTCAGTCTGTACAGTTGTCGCAGACTGACTAGGCTAATACCCTTCACATTTCCCAGAAGGTCAATTTTAGTGTGATAGGGCAAAATTACAATTTTTGTCAAATATTTGACCCGTCTCACAAGAAGACGCCATCTGGGAAAAGTGAAATGCATTGACTGCAGTTAGTCCATGCAGGTGGAAAAGGACCAACTGTTTTTGCTCAAAGATGCTTTCCAATAATTATCTATATACTTTTTACTACCTAGATTTATGTCAAACTTTGAAAGGTAATATCTGTTTGACTTCTGCCAGGTCAAATCTGATTTTCACACAGTGTTTTTTTAGTCTTCCATGGTGGTCTTATTTCTAGATTTTCTAGAAGAAAATCAACATGCAGGTAGATTAAGTTATTGTTTGACACAAGCATTATTACAATGTTTTCCATAGTCATTGTCTTTTGGGGCGCCAGAAGGCATCACAATGAGGGAATTCATCGGTTTAACCATATGAATTTACTAAATAATACACTTAAATATGCCTATAAAAGCCATGAAATATACATTTTATACAATTGCAATGTAATAAGCATGATACATACCATATCTTTTACAAATGAACCCATTTTGACCTTTATGATTGCATGGTGCATCATTGAGTTCATTCAAGTGTGCAAGGTTTGCTCGTATCGTCATACAATCCTCATTTCTACGATAGTTGTCAGGCTGACCTTTCAGAACAAACAAAACAATTTTACTCCTCAATACCTCACTTACAATATTTAACCTTTCCAAAACAGCAATAGTTTTTATAGCTCTCACATGAAAGGTGCTGAAGATGACAAAATAAGTGTTGATAAAGATAGTATTTGTTTGCAGAAAATATTGAGGCAAAAGTAGAAAATGCTGCTTATCAGCATTTTCTTCTTTTGCATCAATGTATTCCCATGGCCTTTCTCTTAGTTACGTCAAATTCAGGTGCTGTTTCAGAAAGGTTTAATCCTTTTGAACCAAATCCAGGTGCTGTTTGGGAAAGGACTTATCCTTTTGAGCCGTTACCAAAAGGTGGCATCTCCGATGATCCCACTAGATATAGATAACTGGTAAGCACAATACATACCATATTTTTTACAAATGAAACCTTCTTTATCTTTATTACTACAGGGCACATCATTGATTTCGTTTAAGTGTGCAAGATTTGCTCGTATCGTCATACAGTCTTCATTTCCACCATAGTTGCTTGGCTGACCTTAAAGAGACATTTCACAGAAATTTTACCAAATTTTGTTTAAATCTGAAAGAGCAAATTTCTTAAGGAAATTCTGAAATATTTCAGGCCAAAGTATAGCACCGTTTACAAGAAATATTATTATTTTCTTTCAAATTAAATCAATAGTGGTTCACCACAGTTCACATGTAAATTGAATCTGTCTTTCTTTTCTAAACTTTAAAAGCATTTTTATGGCTTATCAGCAAAAATTAAGAAAAAACCGATAGCATTAGAATGACCAATCTTGGTATCAAAACATATTTTTATGAAATGAAATGGGAATGAAATGTCTCTTTAAGTACAGACAAAAAAAATGAGCCGTAATATGGTAAATGTTCCCTTATAGCATAGATTATCATGGTTAATGATCAGTCCGAAAAAAGTTATCTGACTCTGTAAAAGGTGTACACAACTAGACACCATCGAGATTAATTGAGGCAAGTTTGATTGAAATCAGATGAAAACTGTATAAGATGGGCACACAAGAAATTGCTTAACGGACGGATGGACAGACAGACAGACAACCAGGACCATAACATAATACGACCCTTCGGGCGTATAAAAAGGATATCTATAAACTTTTTAGAAACAACCACAATTTAGATTCTTCCAATTTAAAAGCTGCTGCAGATGACAAAACAGGTTTGTTCACAATATAGCACACAAAATATTGAGGCAAAAGGAGAAACTTTTGGTTATAAGCATTTTCTCCTTTTGCCTCAATGTTTTCCCAAGCTTTTTTTCAATTAGAAATGTCAAAACAGGTTTTGTTTTCATCTGTGTTAACCCTTTCCCAAATAAGACCTGCTTTTGATGTCCTGAATGAAAAATGTCTTGGAAAATATTGAGGCAATAGAAGAAAAATGCTGATTATCAGCATTTTCTCCTTTTGCATCAATATTTTCTCAGCTATAATGTACACAAAATCTTCTTTATCAACATTCATCTTGTCCGCTGCTGCTGCAGTAGCTTTCAAATTGGGCAACCCTAAAATTTTGCAATTTTGGTACAGGTTTACAGCATAATGTTGAATACTCATTCCAATATTCTAGGATCTTATCGTTTCTCAAGATCGCTCGAACATTATTACAGTGGTAGCAGTGGGAGAATTTCACCCATATCACTCCACAAGCATAACAATGGAAAAAGCAGACCTAACAATTATTCAAGACCATGTCAGAAAAATATTTGAAGCAAACAATTTTAAAAAGTCAATTATATCGTCATAAATGTGATAAAAGTTTTATCAGATGAACATTTGATGCGATTTGCCGATTATTTACAAGATATTTCACTTGAATCATAATGTTTACAAAAAGGATGCCTTGTTTTGATGACATTCACGTGCGTTTATTTTCACGTTCAATATGGCGGTCTCTGTATTACATTTGAGATCATGTTGCAAATGTTTTTTCGTTGCAAACAGTCTCGAGGGTCGTGATTGGCTGAAGACTTACCAGGGCTCCAGGTTACACTGTACCATGGTTCATCGTATAAAAACCACTTCCAGCTGCCCTCTTCCTGGACGTCAATACCCCCCATCCAGAAACCATCCCATACACCTTTATAAGCTCCAACATCCTTCACATGATCAAATAAATAACCTGGAAACAAAATGACATACCATTAGTTGGGAGTCAAAACCTCGTAACTACAGCTTGACAAAGCTTGAGTTACGAGGTTTTGATCCCCCACTGGCGATATAGTAAATAAGAGTTGCCCACAAACAATCAAGCTTGTTTTCCAAGATGGTGACGCCTTTTCATGCCCCAATTTCATGGAGGGGTTTAGAAACCTATGAAAATCAGCATTTTCGCCTTTTCCTTTAGTTTTTTTTAAGCTATTAATCAATGATTTTTCACAGAAGATGGCAATAATTTTGCAGTCTGTAAGTCCATTTCTATTTGACCAGTCTGTATAAATTATTTGATGTTTGGGAAACGGTCCGTGCAGCTTCCGGTCATTTGTAGCAAAGGAATATGTCAAAGGTGTCTCTTGTCATTTTCCATTACCATGGATGATGCCTGGAAAAGGACTAAGATATCTCAAATTAATATCCCTTGTCTCTTATGACACCCAAAGAAGCATGGCGATTGGTTGTAATCCTTAAATTCAGCTAAGCTCTAAGGACTTTAAGTTCTAGCATCCTGAAATCATGAGTCTTCCATTTGAAAGCTGCTGTAGATGAACACATGGATCTTTCTAAAGCTATAATTTGTGAATGACAGAGCACAGAAAGCATTGAGACTAAAGGAGAAAATGCTGGTTACCAGTACTGTCTTCTTTTGTCTCAATGGTTTTTTTTCTATCTTGTTTGAGAAAGGCTTTACCCTTTCTCAAACAAGACCTGGTATTGACATTTTATATAGAATCAGCATTTTTGTCTTCTGCCTCAATATTTCCCAAGACTTTTCTAATAAGGACATCAAAACCTGGTCTTGTTTGGGAAAGGGTCATTTGGCTTTGGAAAACATTGAGAAAAAAGAAGAACATGCTGATTTTCTCAATTTGTTTCAATATTTTCCAAGCTATATTGTACACAATTCCTATCTTTATTATCATATATTTTGTCATCTGCAACTGCTTTTGAATTTGAACTCCCTGAAATTTTGTCGTATGGGTAAGATTTAACCAACTCTTATCTGTTTCTACAAGATACTAACCAAAGAAAAACTGTTCCTCTTCTTGTGATGTGATACTAGCCAGTCTTGATTGCATCTTGAGACAGGACAGTTCTGCTGCCAGAAAGTTCAAATAAATACCAACAACATTGGGCTTGGATTTGAAATAACAAATTTAAAATGCCTCAACCAACTCTTAACCCTTTCCCAAACGACAAAAATTTAGCATGGTCCCAATTGAACGCTGCTTCAGGCGACAAAATGAATGTTCATAAAGATGGGCTTGGTGGACGATTTAGCTCAGAAAATAGTGAGGCAAAAGGAGAAAATGCTGATTATCAGCATTTTCTTCTTTTGCCTCAATGTTTTCCCAAGCCTATTCTATCAGGGACGACAAAACCAGGTCTTGTTTGGGAAAGGGTTAATTGTTGCTCCAAGATACAAACCAAAGAAAAATTGCTCCTCTTCTTTTGATGTGATACTAGCTAGTCTTGATTGCATCTTGAGACAGGAGAGTTCTGCTGCCAGAAAGTCTATCTGTCTTGTCAGGTTGAGGTAGAGACATGACGATGAAGATGGATTCATTGTCCAATCTGCTGGGCAGGTACCTAGGTATTACAAAGTAGAAGTTGGTGTATTAATCAATCAATTAACAGACAGCAATATTGAAGTTTCATAGTTCTATGTCACATACTTTCTTTGCTCAAGTCAAAAATGAAGTATCAAAATCATCAAAGGGCAGTAACTCCATTAATATATTTGACAGAGTTACAATTTGTGTGCACTGCACTTCTCCGCAATGAGATATATCCAAATAATAAGATTTATGATTCTACCTTGCATGCTTTTTGAGTTTTGCTTGAAACAAAAATTAGGTACAATTGTGAACATCATGAAATTGACATTTATACCATTCCATTCCGATCAAAATCATTCCACTCCAGCGTTCATTCATTTCGATCACAAAAACATTCAAAACGCTCATAAAACATTCACACAGCTCAATAACTGTTCACTGGTTTAATTGGTTGTTATAAAAAGAAGGAATTTCATTGGCTGAAATATTATCGTGGGCATTTTATCGATAAATATTCATACATATAATACAGTGGAATCCGCTTAATTGCAATGTCCATTTGTCAGAGAAAATATTGCAATTAACCGAAATTTCGATTAACCGGCGTTTCTATTTTTAGCCTAGAAGTACGGTATGACGGTTCCATAAGCCGATGTCGGACGATGCAGAGGCCAAGACCTTGATTGAAGACGCCGGATTTTCTCGATTGCTATATTGATTAATTAAAATACATTTGTAAATAAATACTGTTTTAAACTTTAGATTTTGAAATAGTTATTTTATCAAATTACCCGTCATCGGTATCCAGAAAGACTCTAGCGGCATAGGTAAGTCGGGTCCCCTTTGTTTACATATTCATTACACGCGGCATATGCATATGTAGGTCTACACATTATTTGTTTGGTTTATTATGCGGCGGACTTTTTACTCCACCAGTTGAATAATCTAAACCGAGAAATATCTATCCAACTATAATTCAAACGAACTCCGCGTTCATAATTTTCAACACACTGTGTTTACACGCTGGAAATCCAATAAATGACGTCATTCGACATTCCCGACAGTTCTCGGCTATTTTCGTTCTCCGTAGATCTGCCGAGAGATGGTCGTTTACAATCGGAACTTCTCTCGACCAATCTACGATAAGGTTGCATGTTACGGAAATAGCCGAGTGTCAGTAAATTGGGATAATTAAAAAAAAGACAATCAGAGTAAGGGAAAATTATTTATTTCGATAGATTTGTACATCCGTCGGCTACGCTTGATAGTGTCGTAACTACAATTTTAAAAGGTTGCAGTTACGACATTTCAACCGTAACTGTCCAGTCATTATCGAATAGGTGTTGATATGGCTTCGCGTGGACTTGACACTTCTTTGTTTATCTGTCAAAGGATTAACCGCGCGTCTTTACCTGCAAAAGAAAGCAAAGTTACATAAAATTGTTACGAGTTTAGTCCATTCTTCCCCCGAAATGACGGAAAATATTTTTAATAATTGGAGGAAAATGCCGATCGTGCTATATTTTAATTGCAAATAAGCGGGATTTTCTATTAAGCGAGACCCGATTATCCGATGAAATTTACCTTATTTAAATAGGAAATGGTTTTGTGCGGGGCGAATTATTGCTAATAAACGGAAATCCCCAATAACCGTCTTGCGATTAAGTGGATTCCACCGTATTGATAAATTTCCAATATCGGGCTGTTACTATTTAAAGATCCCGTTTGATTGGTTGAACGGTTATCATGGTAGTGTTATCGATTTTTTAGATACACAAAATCATTCCAAACTCTCATTCCATTCATCCATTCATTGGCTCATAAAACATTCCCATTCCACTCATAATGTCAATTTCATCATGTTCTCAACTGTATGAAAATCAACAGAATAATTCCATAAACAAGAGGGGCTGGGTTATTTTTCTCGAACACTACACTTCAAGTTCTTGTCAATAGGATCTATCCACCAATGACGTTTCATGATTCTACCTAGCATACTTTGTGAGTTATACTCCTGATAAAGTTGGTCTATGGACCAACCATCCATCAAACCACCTTCCAACAGACTGATCCTTGCAAAACAATATACCTTCATTTTATTCAAAAGGGGGCATGATTATCCCATTTTCATAAGGCAAAACTTTGGACTGTTCTAATTTAGAGGTGTTGCAGATCACAACTTCAAGTGCATGAAAGTTTGCATTTCTTTGTCTTTCTGTATAGAAAACATTGTGGTAAATGAATAAATTGCTTGTCACAAGCAATTTCTTCATTTACCACAATGATTTCCAAGCCTTTTCTATGCGGAGCATCTTCCAAGCCTTTTCTATGCAGAGCGTCAAAAGGCATCACTGTGCTGTAATCATAAATGGGTTACGTACATACCTATTGCCGGTGCTGTAGTCATGACAGTAGGTGAGGTCCCTTGTTGTGTTGGATTACTGGTCATGTTTGTCTGTAATATTGTTTTTGTTGTTGTTGTTGTTCTGACTGTTGTTGTTGTTGTTTGTGTGGTGGGGAGAGTTGTCATCACGGTCGTTGTGGGTACATCAACTATGGGAAAGAAAAATATCCTACAAACATTGGGATCATCTTGGTCAGCAGTGTTATCACATTGGATAATCACAGATTCAATAATTACAGAAAAAAATTATTCCTGGCATTTTCCCCACTTTCTCTGCTTCAAACCAAATTCAAATTGGTCAAGTATTATCAAAGATATAAAACGTTTTACTGAAATTCTGAGTCATGTGATTAAAAATCATGGTTATCCAAAGCTCAATATACTGAAAATGCGTTCCACGCATTCAAGTAAATCAGTGTAGCGTTAACACACCTTCAAAATGATCATAGTTTAATGTCTTTGAGTTTCTCATCAAAAAAAGTGATTTTGAAATATTTCAAACTGATATAGAAATTTTAACAATTTGTGGGAAAATTACCTTTAGTTTTGCTGCAGACATAATACAAGTCCATGTTACACTGAACCTTGGTCCAGCCACTGTAGTCTACATCATCATACGACGTCATAAAACATTTTTGTTGCCCTTCAATGTTTTCATCTGAAAGAGAAAATTACAACACTAAATTATCGTAAGTGGGGAGTCAAAGCCTCGTAACTACAGCTTGACAAAGCTGGAGTTACGAGGTTTTGATCCCCCACTGGTGTTATCATTATTAAAAGAGCTATCAATGCATATGATCATACCCTCTTAAATTGCTTTTATTGAAGATTTTGGTTGATCGTCAATAACCTTTTAAGCACCTGATTTTTAAAAGTGTCACCATGTCCAGCTAATTCCTGGCATGTTCCCACCTCCTTTGATTCAAACCAAATTCAAATTGGTCAAGTATTTACAAACCTATTGAAGAGTATCTGAAATTCAAAGTCAGATGATTATTCACAGTGACATTGCAATCTATATTATGTGTAACCCTTTCCCAAACAGCAAAATTTTAGGTTGGTCCACATCAAAAACTGCCACAAATGATAAAATGGCAGTAACTATAGATAAAACTTTTGTGAATTATAGCATAGAAAATGTTGGGACAAAAGGAGAAACTGCTGGTTATCAGCAGTTTCTTCTTTTGTTTCAATCTTTTCCCAGGCCTTTTCTATTGGGGACATCAAAACCAGATCTTGTTTGGGTAAAGGAGTAATAACTCACATTGTCCATCTTGAACAACCTGTGCATTTATTTCAATAGAGAGTAATGCAAATTTAGGAACACTTCTGCTGCTATGGTAACAGGTTAGGCAATGAACTACAGTGTCTGAACTTATTTAGGAACATTTTAGGAATGAAATCAAAGTACTGAAAGTACTGTTAGAGAGCATGTTTGACACAACATGAAATCTTGTGACAATATTGCATGGTAACATAATTCATGCAAAACAATCCATGAATATAGGTGGAGCTGTATTAACAAAACATTTTAATCAAACAGCAAAATTTTAGACTGTCCCGAATCCAAAGATGTTGCAGACGACAATTTTAACTGAATGAAATTTTACTTGTTTCTGTCTTTCTATATAGAAAACATTGTGGGAAATGAAGAATTTGCTTGTCATAAGCAGTTTCTTCATTTTCCACATTATTTTCTGAGGCTATTTTCCTGTGGGTGTCAAAAAGAGTCACTGTGTGGTAGTGGGTTGAAAGAAAGCCCACCAAAACGTCACCAAAACATGACTTCAATCAAAAGGCTGCATAAATGGAGGAATGTGTTAAAAATGTATTGACCATAAAGTGAAGCCTCTTTTTCTGTGATGCAATATAGTATCACCAAACCTATCACCATTTTCTTCTTTTACCTCAATATTTTCCAAAGCTTGCTCTTATAGATACATTAAAACAAAGTTTTGTTTGGGAAAGGATAAGTTCAAATCAATCCATTCATAAATGTGCGAGAAGATGAGTTAATAGGAAATTTACTCTAATGCCCCCTTTATCCATGACACAACATACTATCACCAAACAGCACAAGCTTTACAATAAATACACTCAGATAGACACCCACTAGCAGAATTTCTGTCTGCGGAATGTGATTCTATTTTTGGACCATTTGCACTGTCCAAAATTTAGGCTACATGACTTGACCGCAAGACCTGCATGACCCAATTGTGAATGGCAAATTACTACTCAGATCTCTTTTTTATTTAAGACTTGTTTAATACTTGATTTTTTGCTTAGATCATACATGCCATCTATTTTATATTATGACACATTTGACACGTAGACTATTCTAATTGTCATTTAGATCTTTTTGTCTTGTTAGGGAGGAACTATTTTCGTTGTGCGGTTTGTAAAGTACATCTAAAGTACATTAAAGCATGATAAAATAAGAGAGCCATGCTCTCTAAAAATGGCTATGTTTGAAAATGCCTAAAACTACAGCTTACTTAAGCTATTGTTATGACATAACAGAAAATATATTGAAATTGAATAGCGTATTCATCACAACTATTGTATCATACATTTGAGTAATAGAGATCCTCTGATGAAAAAGTTCTCATCTTTATATCAATAAAAGATGTAATGACTCATATGACAAATAACCCTTTCCCAAACAAGACCTGGTTTTGATGTCCTTATTAGAAAAGTCTTGGGAAATATTGAGGCAAAAGACAAAAAATGCTGATTTAACTGGTATTATCAGAAGTAACAAAACATGCCTGTTGACATTTATGTCCTTAACTGTTCTTTTGCGGACAAGGGCTGAAAAGGGGACAAATTTTTTTACCCAGGTACCCATCTAACAATTACTGGCGGAAACCCAGGTACTCGAACATATTGATAACTATAAATTTAGATGGCTCAATCTAATTATAGTATATGAGCAATCCACCAATAGGAACATGCAGATGAGTTGATTTCCAAATGTATCGCTTTTTCTAATGTGATCCTTGACAACATGTTGTATATATATATACTGTTTTCATTATTGAAAAAGTTTTTTAAAGCTAAAACTAATCACCATGTAACGGGCAATAAATTTGTACCCGGGTACTAGCAATTTTGTACCTCACCAGCGGGTCCCCATGTACTCGTTTTAGTCCTATAACAGAATTTTGTTACAGGCCTTCTTGTACTCACTGTGAACATTGACATATATCCAAGTTCCATTAGAATCATTTTTTTTGTTATCAACACCATCTAAATATATCACTGTACACTCATACAACCCCCTTGTCACTTTCTTTTATATGACTAATTTCTAATGATATTCCATTCACTAGTCTAACACATCCACGAAACTGCGGATGTACATTTGGTGGATACCCCTCATGTTGGAGAAAAACAGGCAGTTCAAGTCCGTCTTTTTTCCACTCTACGATGTATGGGATGTGTTGATTGTTTGGAAAATGAAGGGAGCAGTCTAGGACCTGCTGACCGCCCAGGCTCGATGATCTTGTGGCTTGTAACCCTTTTCAAGATGACAAAAATTTTCAGTTCCTAGAGTTTCTATTCATTTATATTTTCTAGTTTGAAACAACTTTCTATTCTGTTCTGACTTTCTTAAAGAATCAAATTGTCCATCATCATGTAGAGACTGCTTGATTGAGGAATTGAGGATATTTACATAAAACAGACTTTCCATAGTACCATACTGCCAGTAGGGAAAAAAAGACCCCAAACCAAATACAGTCGACACTCGTTGTGTCGAAGTCAGAGGGGCCGTCAAAATACCTCGACATATCCGGAGTTCGACTCATCAGATTTTGTTCGGCTTCGAGATATTTGATATTTGGCTGTTTTTGAAACTTATTAAGTACAAATATTATTGAAATATAGTAGGAAAAGGAAAGAAATTGCTCGTGTCAAGCAATTTCTATCATTTGTCTACTCACTCATTCTCAAATTTATTGTGATTTGACGAAAATAAAAACAGCAAAAAATTAACTTTATCCAAATGGTTTGATTTTAACTATTTTGAACAAACTAAATATGGATGGACACCGAGGAAAAATATTTCAAACATCACATAACGCATATTGCTACAGTCAACCCTTGAAATTGACACATGTTGAGTTCTAATTTTTTCGTTGTTATGTACGCTACTATGACATGTTTGCCAAATGACACTACATAAAACCGTCTTAATTCAATTTGCATGCCTCTTATTCTTATTGTGAAATTATGAAGCAATACTTGATCATATTTTATCGATAAAGATAAGAAATATTTTGAAAACATTCAGTATTTTCTGCCTTGAAAATGTATATATATCAGCGGTTTGTAACTTTAATACGCTAGGATTTAAATGTATAAGAGAAACTTTTTGTATCAATGCTGTGTGTCCTTAGTTTCAGTCAAATACATTGAAATATTAAAATATAACCATTCATTGAATTATAAAGCAGTATGATGTTTAAGTATGTAAAAATGTACAGCCTGCATCAATACTAAAATTATTTGGGTGAACTGTATCGTACATTACATAAAATGAATACGTCAATTTATCTTTAATAATTTATCTAGAGTAAACTGCTTAAATTGACTATAGAACAATCACTTAATGAAAATTGAGTCTAAAGAATGCATGCTTCAGTATTCATACATATATACAATTAAAATATGAAAACTAGTCCACGATTTAGTTACAATCTTGTGAATGAAATTGACTCAAAAAGATCTAAGCACTTTTCTTATCAAATATGTGTTCAAATCAAGTGATATGCATTGCGTTACTACAAAGAATTCTAACTGCTAATAATTTTGATTTCATAAATGGTAAACAGTATTGAAATTAGTATAGTATGCAATTGTTGACGAGTCTCGAATATTACACAAATGTAGTAAATAACTAAAAGGAGGTTAAATTGATATATTCACTTTATCAAAGCCTTACAAGTCATATATACATTAAACTTTCTTTTGTTATTTTTTTGTTATAATGGTATGATTAAGTTTCATATCATGCATTTTTCTACAAAAAATAACCCGGTATCGGACATTACAATCTTCTTGTATTGTATTGATACGTCTTAAACTAACCCGTTAAATATAATATATTATAATTTTAATAATACTCACAGTATAATATGATGTCATCTATGACATAATTCATATTACAGTCGGGCCAAGTTTATCCGGACGTCACTAATCCGGAATATTCAATATCCGGAAATAATTTCTTGGGAACAGAATTTTTATTCATAAATTGTACACTTTAATCCGGAAATTCGCGTTCCGGAACCGGACAGAAAAAATCGGGAACAAAAAACGTAAAACTGTTCAATTATGCTCTGATAATCCGAATCAAGGGTTGGCCATGCGGATGAAGCACATGAAAATTACTATCTATTTCACCTCCTTTGATAGGATTAACGCATCAATTAACTGTTTGACACGAGTGTCTGACTGGCGACGCTTGATTGCACACAACTTTCCAATACACATTACATTACACGCGTGTGTACAAACACGTGACAACTAATTTCATAACCACCTGTACGAAAAAAAAGAGGCGGATTCCGCTTGGAAAACAGGCGTAAATAAGACGTAAATGAGGCGTAAATGGCAATTTACGCTTGTAACAGTGGCGGATTAATACTTTACGCCTCAGTCACTGTGTATAGTAGTGACGGAAATCAAAGGCGTAAAATGAAATGGAGGCGAAATTTTATCAAAACAGGCGTAATTTAAAACTTTAATTTTTGAGCAGGCGTAATTTTTGGACTTAGCCATTTTAACAAGGCGGAATAGCTGTTTCTTAAAGCGTAAAATAACTTAAACTTTGCAGGGAGGCGGATTTTTTGGACTTAGCAATGTTATAATGACGCGATTCCAATATACTAGCCATTTTCATTTTTGCACTGCATAAGATAAAGGCAAAGAAAAGGCTTTTGTTAAGAAGGTCAAACTCAAAATTCAAGGTCACAAGGTCAAGTTCCAAAATTGATGGTCTTGGTAGGAGGTATGCAAGAGTAAAATATCAAGACTCCATCTGAAATAGTGATTAGAATATAGGCCAAGTTGAAGTTCTTGTAAAGTATATGCCTTAAGGTAAAGGTCCTAATGCCAAAGGTCATGATCCCAAATGAAAGGTCTTAACAAGTTCTATCCTTATGTGAAATATCAAAGCTCTATATCTTACAGTGTATGAGATGTAGGCCAGGTTAAACAGTAGGTCAAACTTCAAGGTCAAGGTCACAAGGTCTTAATTCCTGAATGAAAGTAAATGTCAGGTAGTATCTTTGTGTGAAATAGCAAGGCTCTATCTAAACAAGAAGTGTTTGTAAAACATAATATGCCCCCTCAAGGGCCTACCTTTAAAGTAGGTCAAAGTTAAGGTCAAGGTCACAAGGTCAAAGGTCATGATCAAGTGTAAAAGGTCTTGGTAGGAGGTGTCCATGTGTGAAATATCAAGTCTGTATGTGTAAAAGCACATGAAATATAGGCCAGGTTAAAGTTCTTTAAAGTAGGTCAAACACCAAGGTCATGGTCAAATGCAAAAGGTCTTGGTAGGAGGTGTCCATGTGTGAGATATCAAGGCTGTACATGTAAAAGGACATGTGATAGATGCCAGATTAAAGTTTTTAAAAAGTAGGTCAAATGCCAAGGTCAAGGTCACAAGGTCATGGTCAAATGTGAAAGGTGTTGGTGGGAGGTGTCTATGTGAGAAATATTAAGGCTGTATGTGTAAAAGAGCATGATATATCGGCCAGGTAAAAAAAATAAAAGTAGGTCAAACTTCAAGGTCAAGGTCACAAGGTCCAATGTCATGATTCCAAATTAAAGGTCTTGGCAGGAGGTATCCATGTGTGAAATATCAAGGCTCTATCAATAATAGTGCATGAGATATTGGCCAGGTTAAAGTTTTTTAAAAGTAGGTCAAACTCCAAGGTCAAGGTCACTAGGCCAAAGGTCATGGTCCCAAATAAAAGGTATTGGCAGGAAGTATCAATGTGTGAACTATTATGGCTGTATCTCAAATAGTGCCTGAGATATATAGTTCACAAGATACAGAATTAACTTTGTGAAAATAAGGCCTCCCAGTCTATTTTCTCCCAGTCTATGACCATTTCCTACTTCCTGTTTAGAAAATTGGAGGGAATTTTGCTTCTCTGACTTTTTGCAAAGTTAATGTTTGAGACATGAATTCAAACATTGATATTGATGAATCTAGGACATTTAGGGGCTGACTAAATGGTAGGACCAAGTGAGGCAACATTGGTGAGTCTTCTTTTGACTAAATTACACAAATTCAAATGTTCATTTTTACCATTCCCCACCCACATATTATGTAGTAAATATCTAGGAGGCGTAATTACGAGGCGGATTCCGCCTGTAATTTCTTAAAAATTCCAAGCGGAATCCGCCTCATAATTCTATCTAGTTACGCCTCCTAGCAATTACGCCTGTAAAAAAATCCGCTTCATTTGCATATTCCGTCTCTAAAAATTCCGGTTAATTAACATTTTACGCCTCTAAATTACGCTTGGTTTACGCTTGGTTTCCGTTTCATTCTTATATTTCTTTAAACAAGCTTACTAGCGGAAAATGAGACGGATTCCGTCTCATAATTCCGTCTCATTTACGCCTCTGTTACGGGCGAAACTTTTCATACAGTGGCTTTATTTAAACTGTTTTAGCCAATGAAATTAGTGTAGAATTGGAATACTTTATTGTTTTCGTTGTTGATTCAGAAGCTTGTCTGTCCGAGAGAGTGAGATATCCATGGTGTCCTGACAGAGACTACGTTTTGTGTTCGAGTTATACCGAATCTCCCCTATGCGAAAATTGTCATTACCGGACCAGACAAACTTCAATATTTATAAACTGTATGTACATTAACCCTTTCGATGCCCCAGGACGGGTATACCCTTCTTGCGAAAATGTCGCCCAAGTGCAGTTGGACGGGTATATCCGTCCTGTGGAAAACCCCTTATGTATTTTGTTCTATTTTTAGAATATGTCATGATGTATAATGCATTTCGACCAATAAACATTTTAGCTTTCCAAATCATATCTTGAAATAGAAAATATGTATTTTGATCACCTAAAAATAGTATCAAATAGTTACCCGGTCAGAGCATTTTTTTGTTTTGAAACATAAAAAACAACATGGCGGACATGATGAGTGTACTCGTTGAATTACGATAAAATGTACTTAGAACATGTAAATTCTATACAGATGAGGAGGTTTTAGCAAGATTATATAATGATACACCATCGGAAATATGTGCTGACTTCGAAAGTGACGATTCTTTTTATTTAGACAGCAAAAATGACGACATGTACGAGTTGGTGACGTTGACATTTTTCGTCATTCTTCGCTCCACACGATTTTTGCAAAAATATCTGAAAATGAACTTTAAATGGTGGCTTAAAAGATTTAAAACAGAACTTTGGTAAGTTTTAAGTGTTTTTTATTAAGAATTTTATATATTTAAAGCTGATTTTTAAAGAAAACACCATTTTTCAAATTTCCTGAAAATGGCCTGGCAAATACGGAGCCATTTTGAAATAAATCTCTGGCATCAAAGGGGTTAAACACAAACTTATAAATCGATGTCCGATTCCTTCGTAGATCTAATATATTTTACAATTTATTAGTTTCTACCATTTCCGTCCCAGAGATCGCGAGAACTCACGCAACTGTGATTCTCACAACGCACCTGACAATACAACAACAACAACTACAGAAAATCTGTGGCGTCTGTCAAAATTTGTTTATCCGGAAAATCGGCTAATCCTGACAACCCTGTGGGAAACGAAAGTGTCCGGATTAACGCGACTCGACTGTATATAATTGACTCATTGTGTATATATTAATTCAATGTATCGAACATTACAATCGCGTACATTACAAACAGTGCTATCTTATTCGATTCTGACGATTTCTG